>VZZY01017002.1:0-250234 GCA_013400335.1 Eurystomus gularis | reverse complement strand
TATATATATATATATAAAAAATGCTTTTTTCAGCATTCAAACTTTTGTAAGTAGAGCTCTTTAGGAAAAAAAAAAAGTGACTGTATCTGCACTTCCTTTAGGACACCTTCTCATGGACCAGAAGGCTTAACTCCTCGTGGAGGACTAACTCCTAAACCGGTGGTTGGTACAACTCCTGGTAGAACTCCACTGCGTGATAAATTGAACATCAACCCGGAAGAGGGAATGGCAGATTACAGTGACCCGTCTTACGCAAAACAAATGGTAAGGAGTACTTCGTAAGTGGAAACTGGTGCTCTGTTAATTTCCAGGATTTTTAATTCTCATCTACTGAACAGGATTTTATTTTATAGTGAAAGCAAGTGTTATTTCTGCTACTTGTCTACAGGTCTGTACTCACCACCTGGTAAAATAAATCTTGCCACTTAAAATGGCTTCTGGCTCAGTAAAAGTTATTTGCCAAAGTATCTTTGTATCTTGTATCTTTGAAGCTGAGCAGGAGATGTGTATCGAGCAAAGGTTCATTTTTCTTGCAATCCTACACAGCCCTCAAATCCCTCATCATCTTGGTTTCCCGATGTACCTACAGGACCTTTTCATCAGTCTGTTGTGTTGACAGCATTGAGCTAAAGGAGTTTAATTTTTGCCGTTAGGAGTGCTTGGTTTTGATATGTCCAGTAATCTGAGTCCCATCCAGATATTTTCATCACCTTTAGCAACAGATGTTTCCATTCTTGGAGATTCAGCCAGATGGACCCTGTCAATTAGACATGGTATGAAAGGGCCTATACCTAATAGGTAGCACCTTGGGAACTCCTTTTATGTGGCTGATTCTGCAGCATTAGCTGGGCCTTTGGATCTCTTTCACCAGAGATATTGACATTTTTCTTCTTGGGCTAGCTGAGGATATCCACTTGAAGTTTTTGGCATGTTCTTTTCTCAAAAATAACTTCAAGTTCAGAATTTCAGATTTCCTCTTAGCTTGAAGGACAGGGTTTATTTGATGTCCTATACTTACTTTGGTTCTGTCTTAACCTTTTTATGGTAAAATGCTTTTTGCTGCTAGAAGAAAACCAGGCCTTCAGTTTCCTGATGGACACAACCAGTATCCAGTGCGGTTTATCTCATTTTCATGCTGGGCCACAATCCCCAGATTTGTGAGTGACTGCAAGGAGAAAAGATCAGTTAGACCTGCAAATAGCCCTGTGTCCGTCATCAGTGTGGACACATTTTCATATATTTTCAATTTCTTTAAAGTTACTTATGTGAGACTCTGCTGTTTTACTGAAACTACTGTTGGAGCAGGTCCAGAGGAGGGCCAAGAAGATGATCCAAGGGCTGGAACCCCTCTGCTATGAGTTCAGGCTGAGGGAGTTGGGGTTGTTGAGCCTGGAGAAGAGAAGGCTCCGGGGAAACCTTATTGTGGCCTTTCAGTACTTCAAGGAGGCCTATCAGAAAGATGAGGACAGACTTTTTAGCAGGGCCTGTTGTGACAGGACAAGGGGTGATGGTTTCGAACTAAAAGAGGGGATTTAAGCTAGAGGGGATTTTGTGCTGAGGGTGGTGAGACACTGGCCCAGGTTGCCCAGAGAGGTGGTCGATGCCCCATCACTGGAAACCTCCCAGGTGAGGTTTCTTTTGGCTTAGTAGCTGACTAAGATGAGCAGATGATATTAGCTGTGTGTTATTCATGTTTATTAACATAGATGAGTGGAATTTGATTGTATTGCATCTTACTGCATGAATCCAGAAGCATTATATTGTGTTATATCAACAGGAGAGAGAGTCTCGTGAACACCTGCGCCTTGGACTTATGGCCCTTCCTGCTCCAAAGAACGACTTTGAGATTGTTTTACCTGAAAATGCAGAGAAAGAACTCGAGGAACATGAAGTAGATGAAACCTTTGTGGAAGATAGTGCTGACATAGATGCCCGTAAGCAGGTAGGTATGTGTGGTGCAGGCAGTGCCTTTTGTCTAAAATAAAGTACGTTCCTTGTGTGGTTCCCAGTGTAAATCTCTTTTAGTTTCATACCTTCAAATAAATGAAAGGGTTTTCCCAATGACTGCGACAAGGGAACAAAATATTTTTAAAAATCCTGTATTGTGGTATCTTCTAATATGATAAGTGTTTCCCAGAATTTGCTTCCCAGCATGTCCTATTAGGGGAGGAACATGTTATATACATATATATGCATGTCTGGTGCGTATACACACTAATAAAAAGTCTGAATAAATACAAATACTTTGTGTGTAGGATAGAGAAAAGAATTTGAGTTGTAATATCATATAAGAGAATAGCAGCCTGCCTCTCAAATAATGGCGTGACATGACTGGGAGTAGAATGTGGCACATCTTGGTCATCATTCCTGCAGTTCTAGACAGTGCTGTCTTTTCATGTTACTTATTGCCTGAAAGTGGAATGTAAGGAGAAATCTCATGGTTTTGCACTTTCACAAGTATTGTTTTAATGACATAATTACTCTGTGTCATTGAAGAGGACAAAGAGAGTCCTGGCTGCAAATTTAGGCGTCTTTCCCTGGTGAATTTTGCATCTGGAGAGCTGGAGCAGTTATCAAACTTGATGCGGAGAAATTGCCAAGAATGAAGTCTGCTGAAGGAGAATTTCATGTCTAAAAATGACTTTTTAGGATATCTCCCCTCTTAGTCTGCTCTGCTCTTCCCTTTTACTTTAGAGGCCAGTAAATTATGATGTCATCACATTATTTGGCTTTGGCTTCATAACGTGAAGTCTTTAAGGAATTGTTGCTGCAGTAATCCATCAGTTTTTATATCACAGACATTTCTGATTGTGCTACAGTAGCTGGACTAACACCGAGTTTGTTTGTCTAGGCTCTCCGGGAAGCAGAGCGTGCAAAGGAACTGAAGAGAATGCACAAAGCTGTTCAGAAGAACCTACCACGGCCCTCAGAAGTAAGTGGGAACAAAATTCACTTTTAAGGAGGAAAAAAAAAAGATTTTAACCGTTATAGGAGGAAACACAATGTGAAGTTTCCACAGCCCAGGGGAGTGTTCGGGTTGTTGTATGTCTGTCACACTGCAAGGGATTTTGGCACCTCTTTTTTGCTCCGCATAGTTTAGCTGATATATAAAATCCATACTCGGGAGGAGGTGTATGAATTTAATGTGGTCTTTGGTGCATATTTTTATGAACATTGGTTTTTTTTTCCTGGGCAGGTTAATGAAACAATACTGAGACCCTTAAATGTTGAACCACCTCTAACAGACTTACAGAAAAGTGAAGAGCTAATAAAGAAAGAGATGATTACTATGCTTCATTTTGATCTTCTACACCACCCATTTGGAGAACAGCTTAGTGGTAAGAAGGGGAAAGGCCCAGGATTTGGAAGCAACAATGCAGAACACATGGCTTACTTGGAACAAAATCCTTATGAGAAGTTCTCCAAAGAGGATCTCAAGAAGGTGAGAGTTGTATGGCCTAATTACCAGTGACCTAACGTCTTCTCATGTCATGGCCCTGTAATCTTGCAAAAAAGATTCAGTGGTTTCAAGCCTGCACAGACTGTAGTTGGGAGATCCCCAGAGTGTTGTATGAAGAGCTGTGTAAGGATAATTTAAGGGCACATTCTCTTTTCTGTGAACTCATGTTAATCCAGGCACGCAGCAGAATGGTGAGGATGTTGTGTCCAGAGGCATTGTGTTTTAGGTACAGTTCTGAATGTACTGTGATTGCTTATCAATCATAGTAAGGGCAGGAGCTATAATTACCAAATTATAGGGTACCAAGAGGAGGAGCAGTTGCCAGACTCTACTTTGCCTGAAAATGATGTTAAATCACTGAGGCTTTAAGTACGTGTGATCCCCGCCTTCTCCTGCCCGTGTAGTTTGCTAATCCAGAATTACTAACCATTTTTTTCATAGCAGTGCAGACTAAATATGGCAGTGCTAGCCACTTGAGAACTTGAAGCAGCAAATCAAGTTGTTTAATTACACTTGTCAAGCTTGATCCAACAGAGCTGTGCTGGTGCCAAGCCAGCTGGGCTGTGGCAGCCGAGATTAAAGCCTGGTTAAAAAGCACTGAATAGGCAGGATAGGTTGTTGCTGGCCAAAATGAGTTGGCTCTCTGAGCACTCTCTCCTGTTTTACGTTGCAATACCAAGTTAAATAGCGGTCCTGTACCAAGGGTTCCGATTCAGGTTGTTCATTTACTGAAGCAGCTACAGATATTGCCTTTTGCTGCCGGGTGGCAGACAGACAGTTCAGACAAACAGAGCTGTGCTTTGCTCTTTCAAAGAGTTTCACCTGGGAAGTTGTGCCTCGTACTGTTGACCAAATGCTTATGGGGTAAAAATGAGTGACAAGGACAAAATCATGTGCTGCTGAGTCATATATTTTATAGAATCAGAATGGTTTGGGTTGGAAGGGACCTCAGAGATCATCTTGTTCCAACCCCTCCGTGGGTAGAGACACCTCCCACTAGACCAGGTTGCTCAAGACCCCGTCCAGCCTGGCCTTGAACACATCCAGGGATGGAGCATCCACAACTTCCCTGGGTAACCTGTTCCAGTGACTCACCACCCTCACAGTGAAGAACTTCTTCCTAATTTCTAATCTAAATCTCCCCTTTACCAGTTTGAAGCCATTACCCCTTGTCCTGTCACTACAAGCCCTTGTAAAAAGTCCCTCCCCAGCTTTCTTGTAGGCCCTTGTAGTCTTTTTATGCAGACTCCTGCTATCTGAGACTTGCATTCTGACAGTAGCTGTGGTATCTCTACACCTAGATTCTGTATTACTTTAAAATGACTCTAAAAATACACAAGCAGATTTTAAGTCCGTCTCCTCAACCATATCTGACCAATGAATCAAGAGCCAAAAATGAGAAACACCGAACAGTATGTACTTCCAATTTGCTGTTAAATGAAAAATTACACTCGAAGATTTCTGAGCAGGAGAAATTAAAGACGGAAAATCCAGTTAGATCATGAATTTCACTGCCCTGCCAGTTTCAGACTGTTCCCTTAGGAACACTCTCTGAGTGCTTTCTCTGGCTCTTCGGAATTGCAATGAGAATTGGGTTTTCTATCACTTCCCTTAGAGACTATTACACAGACCAGTAGATTTTGTCTGGAAACTTTCTTCAGAGCCCCTGGAAATTTTGTCTCTGAGCTGATGATCAGAGGTTTTTTTCGCATCCTTGCTCCTGCTTGCACTCTAAAGTTCAGTGTAAGATTCCCTCTTTGCCTAAAATCCAACTCAAACTAGGATGTTTTCCTATCTCTGGGGCTTGTTTATTTTCCTTTATTTCCTCATTTGTTTTCAGAACATGTTCCTGCTAAAACCCCTTCATAGAGCCCTTCTGGGAAGGATTAGCAGTGGTGCTGAGCACAGTATGCTGAGTTCTGGAAGCTGTGGAACCATTTCAGTGCCACAACTAAATAGCCTTAAGTAGTTCCTCGCAGCATACAAATAGAGGCTAACTGAAAGTGAGCCTTTATAAGATGTAGCTTTGTCAGTTGCAGTTAGAGTCCTCCTGTTTTATCTGTCTTGACCATCCAGGACAAGTAATTAATTTTTCTTTCCCCAGTATTCCTGGAATCATCTAATCTGGTGATACCTGAGTTACTTCCTGGGTGATATCATACAATAAAATGTATCATACTATAAAATCTATGTCTACTTGCAGTGGGATCATAGAATCGTTTGGGTTGGAAGTGACCTTAAAGACCATCTACTTCCAACTCCTTGCCATGGAAGGGACACCTCCCACTAGACCAGGTTGCTCAAAGCCCCATCCACCCTGGCCTTGAACACCTCCAGGGATGGAGCATCCACAACTTCCCTGGGCAACCTGTTCCAGTGTCTCACCACCCTCAGGGTCAAGAATTTCTTTCTAATTTCCAATTTAATCTCCCCTCTTGCAGTTTCAAACCATTATCCCTTGTCCTATCACTACAGGCCTTTGTAAAGGTCCCTCCCCAGCCTTCCTGTAGGCTCCCTTCAGATACTGGAATACCACAATGAGGTGTTCTCCCTGAAGCCTTCTCTTCTCCAGGCTGAACAAACCCAGCTCTCTCAGCCTGTCTTTGTAGGAGAGGTGTTCCAGTGCTCTGATCACCTTTGTAGCTGTCCTGGACCAACTCCAGATATCTACTGTTGATAGGGAAATTTCTGGTGCATGTATAAATCCTGTTGAAAGTGAAGACATGCACTTGTAACCGGTGAAGTCCAAATCAGCAAAGATATTTTAGTTTTTTATTTACAAATAAAATAGGAAGGACCTGGGTGCCTGTGTAGTTCTGTGGGCCAGGCTCTCAGTCAGAAATATTACGAGTTGTGAGAACAAGAGGAATCTTCTCCACTCACTCTAAATTACTTTGTAAACTAAGCTTGGAAACAGCAGAATGCTCCTGTCTCACTAGTAGTTCTCTGGCTACACAGTGTGTGTTAAAGTCAGAGCAGTATCTCCTGCAGTGGAGCTCATGCACAGCTCACCAGTTAATATTCAGAGTTGGCTTTCCAGGTTGTGAGGAGAAGGGGAAGCAAAAGGAAATGAAAAGTGATTTTTGTTTCATAGAACAGCTGCTTCTGCCTGTACATTGCTCCCTCCCCTCGAGGTCCTTGCTTTTATCTCTTCTCTTCCGTAGCAAGATGAAGTGTCTAGCTGTGGCACAGCTTTCATTAGCTACAGCAGTGATGTCAGGTTTGGCCAAATCATATAAAATGAGGGATAGTTGTGCCGTGAGTACCCTTCTAGCCTGGGTTTCATTTCTAATCCACAGCATCTGTGTTAGATTTCATAGTTAGCTTAACCCGATGGCAAGCTTTTCATTTGAGAAGAGAAACTGCCCCTGTGAATTGCACACTGAAGGACTGAAAAGGAGAGGAATTTTCTTCTGTCCTGTGTATTGTAACTGCAATTTATTTCTCATTCCTTCCAACAGGCACAGGATCTACTGGCACAAGAGATGGAAGTGGTAAAGCAAGGAATGGGGCATGGAGAGCTCTCAAGTGAAGCTTATAACCAGGTGTGGGAAGAATGTTACAGCCAAGTGTTGTACCTGCCTGGACAGAGCCGTTACACAAGAGCTAACCTAGCCAGCAAAAAAGACAGGATAGAGTCACTTGAAAAGAGGCTTGAGGTCAGTGTCACTTTGTTCTGCTTTTTGCACCTGCCGTTTCTTTTTAAGTTTCTCCCCATGTGTTTTGTTTCTTTTTTGTACATAAGAGTTATGGGTTACTTCATAAATCATTCAGGCCTTTTAGTGGGATTCCTTTGACAGAGTTGTTGAGGAGTTCCGTTACAGGGTTCATGGATGTTCTTGAGGTGTTTAGATCACCTTCTGTCATCCTCCTCCCTTTCTTAAAATATCCCAGGACTATTCCCACACACTGTTTCTCTTTGCACTATTTATTCACATTGTTCCTCACACCTGCTTTCTTCTCAACTGGAGAGAAGGCCAGGTTCTGCTCTCTCTTAATTCCATGTGGGTTTTTTGCTGTTTTCTTAATCTCCGCTGTTAGCGGATCAGATCTTTCTAGTTTTGCACTTTGTCCTTTATAGTGGCCAGTGTGAGATACTTCAGAGAAAGATGCTTAAAAACGTCTCTGTCCCAAAACTCCTCTCCCATTCTGTTTCCAGCTTAAGATTTGGTTTCTGGTTGACTGTTACATATGTGAAGGCCCAGATAGTCCTGAATTCTTGCCAGACTGGCATCCTCTGCCAGTGCCAGTGATTCCCTCCAAAAAAGAGAACAATGGATGTTTGTGATTGTGTTCCACTTCACCAGGACATAGTAAGCTTCTTTACTGAGTGCGTTTTAAACTTAAATTTTGAGTTGCCTATTTGCATATCTAATATTTTATGCAAGTACAAAAAGCCAGAGCTCAGACAGCAACATCTCACCATGTCTGCTGCAGTTTGAATTTTGTGGCAGGGAGCTGGTACTTGGAGACCAAGAACTGAAACTACATCTTTTTCTGCTGAGTCTGTAGAGGAGAGCATTCTCCAGTGTCAGCATGCTTGCACTGGTTCATTCAAAATGCAGCAGTCACAGGCCTTAACTCAGTGAGGCATTGAGATTTGGTAGCATGTCCTGGCACTGGGGGAGTTGTGTGTGGAGAGGAAATGATCTGAGATATAAGGCACTAAGTAGAAGGTGATATTTCAGGCCTTTTGATGCTGTTTCCCTTGCCTTGCCCTCTCTAGAGTTTGACCTCAACGCTCCATGTGAAACACACAAATACACAGCTTTCATGATAAAAAGTAAGCTGATTTTAAATGGTTTCTTCCAACAGAACATGTGTTTGTTCAGACTTGCAGGAAGTCGTTAACTGTTTTCCCAAATAGGCTCCAGGGAGACCTTATGGTGGCCTTTCAGTACTTAAAAGGGGCCTATAAGAAAGATGGAGACAGTCTTCTTAGCAGGCTTTGGGGTTGTTGCTGTAGGAGAAGGGGTGATGGTTTTAAACTAAAAGAGGGAGATTTGGACTAGAGAGAAGGAAGACATTTTTTAAACTGAGGGTGGTGAAACACTGGCAGAGGTTGCCCAGGGAGGTGGTAGAAGCCCCATCCCTGGAAACATTCCAGGTGAGGTTGTAGAGGGCTCTGAGCACCCTTTTCTAGTTGAAGATGTCCCTGTTCAGTGCAGGGGGCTTGGACTTAATGACCTTTAAAGGCCCCTTCCAGCCCAAAACATTCTATGAAGGTGATTAGTGGCCTGGAGCATCCCTCTGACAAGGAATGGCTGAGAGAGCTGGGACTGTTTAGCTTGGAGAAGAGAAGACTGAGAGGGGATCTTCTCAATGCTTAGCAATACCTAAAGGACAGATGTCAAGAGGATGGGGCCAGACTCTTTTCGGTGGTGTCCAGCAACAGGACAAGGGACAACAGACACAAACTGGAACACAGGAAGTTCTGTCTGAAACATGAGGAGAAACTTCTTTGCTGTGGGGGTGCCAGAGCCTGGCCCAGGCTGCCCAGAGGGGTTGTGGAATCTCCTTCTCTGGAGATATTAAAAACCCACCTGGACATAATCCTGTGCACCCTGCTCTGGGTGACCTGGCTTTAGCAGAGGGGTTGGACTAGATGATCCTCAGAGGTCCGTTCCAGCCCTCACCATTCTGTGATTCTGTGCGATTCTATGATTTTTGCCTAAAAGTCTCTCTAAATTACACAAGCATCGGATTATTTTTTTCCCATCATAAAAGGAAACATTAAAAAAATCTGTATTTAACACCAACGTAGCTACTGTTGCTAGAAGTAAACCTCCTCAAATGCTACTACCACAGATACAAGAGAGGGGCCAGAAGGGCTGAACTTTCTTGTTTCATACGCATGGAATACAGCGTGAACGTGCGTTTTGTGAAGCCCGTCAGTTAAGAACGTCACCCAGGTATGGACTCCACAAGTTGCTAGTCAACCGCTCGGGCCAGTTCACCTGCAGGTAGCCCAGTAGCCGAGGGCTTCAGCGTTCATGCCAGAGCACTTGCCGTGCTGCGCTCACCCAGCAGAGAGCACCATTGCCCTGCCCATCGCTGCCGGCTGCACGCACTCTGCTCTGCCTTCCCAGACACAGCATCTGAGCACAGCGGCAGCCAGCCTGCATGGCAGCGGGGGCTGTGCTGGCCTCACGCCAGCGCGCTGAGGGCTGCACCTCATTTGTGTACAGACGCTTCTTGAAATGTAAATATCTTGCCCCCAAAACGACATTAGAAGTGCGTTGTTGAAGTTGCAAAGTCAGTCGAAGTTAGGGAGTGCACCGAGAGCCTTAATTTGCCTATGCGCATGTATTATGAGACAGGCTTTAATTTCATGATTCCAGACCCATTTACTGCACGGGGTGGATGGTACTTGCTTAATGAGTAGCTATTGAATATTTTGTCTTTTTATTGTTCGGTGTGTGGCCCTGCCTGCTATTTCTGCAGCCTAAATTGGTTACTTCTGTGTGGGCTTTCCCGTGCTGTTGATTTCTATTCATCGCCTCCTAATATTTGAGTAAGTGCTTGATGGTTGTGTGCTTATTGAGGATATTGATGCAAAGAAAGTAAGGTCATGTCATCCATTTGTCAAACTCCTGGGGTTCTGTAAGTGCTCGTTGCTCTGTAGTCACAAGACAGTCACCCAGGAAGCAAAATCAGAATTCTTGCCAAGAATCACAGAATCATAGGGGTTAAAAGGGACCTCTGGAGATCATCTAGTCCAGCCCCCCTGCCAGAGCAGGTTGACCTAGAGCAGGTTGCACAGGATGGCATCCAGGTGGATTTTGAATGTCTCTAGAGATGGAGACTCTGCTGCTTCCCTGAGCAGCCTGTTCAGGGCTCTGCCACCCTCAAAGTAAAGTAGTTCCTCCTCATGTTTAGATGGAACGTCCTGTGTTCAAGTTTGTGCCTGTTAACCTCTTGTGCTGTCACTGGCCACCACTGAGAAGAGTCTGGCCCCATCCCCCTGACACCTATCCTTTTAAGTATTTATAAGAATTGATAATTTCCCCCCTCAGTCTTCTCCAGACTAAAAAGCCCAAATTCCCTCAGTCTTTCTTCATAAGAGAGATGTTCTAGTCATATAATCATATTTGTAGCCCTTTGCTGTACCCTCTCCAGCAGTTCCCTGTCCTTCTTGAACCGGAGAGCCCGGAACTGGCAAGAAGGAAAGCTGGATTTCATTTGATACCAACGCTGCGAGAAACTCCATGGAAGACAGTTCTCAAAACCCAGCTAGCTGTGTCTACAGTCCATTGCCACGATCATGAGGCTCCACATCTTGATAGTGTAGCTACATCTCCTCAGGTTAGCTGGGACCTCAGAGTGCTGCTAGACAAGGCTTAGTGCTTGGTGCACTTAGAGTGAAGGAAGAGAACAAGCTTGTGTAAGCGTTTACAATACCAGCCCCACCAGTTCAGTCTGGCACCCAGGCCCAGCAGAGCTTGCTGTACCCCAGAGCTGCAGGTACAGGGGAAGCACCGTCACAGCTCGCTGTCTGCTGAGTGCAGGTGGACGCTGCAAAGTTAAATTCGAGCTGAAAATCTCTCCCAAGTGTGTACAAAATTCAGTTTCCTGCAGCTCTGTTGCCTGACCTATTGAAAAGGCCCTTCCTAAAAGCACGATAGACTGTTCCAAGTGGAGGTCACCAGCTGAATCGTTTTTTAAATAATAAAAAGCATAGCAGTTTAATGAACAAATGAATGTATGATTTAAAAAAGCATAGCAGTTACCTTTTTTTTTTTCCTAGCCCATTCTCAACGATGGCAAAGCTCACCTTCATTTTAATGTTTTTTCCAAGGAAAATTGTCTAAAGCAGTATCAGTTGAAATAGATCTTTTAATGGGAAATATCAGACAACCTTAATGAAAAACAGGGATATTAGCTCAGCTTTCAGTACCCCAAGTTATTTGTACTCTTAACTTCCTTTGAGAGAAGAGGAGAAACTTAAGATCGAGCTTGCCAGCAACAGAAACTGATGTTCATCAACTTTTGGGGCTGCTTCTTCCCCTTCTTATTGCACTAAGATCATTAGAAAAAGAACTCGGCGAGTTTAGCGCTGTTTGCTGGAGACAGCTGCGCATCGGAGCGTCGCTCTCTAACGCTTCCATATGGGACTGCTGACACCCTGCAGATCCTGTCCAAAAAAGGCAGCTCTTTCTAGCACCGTCATCGTTGCTCGGAGATTGCCGGCTGGATTGATGGCGTGGACAAACAGCCGTCGTTCCCTAATTGGCCTGTTTTCAGTGCCTGAGTGATTTAGTGGTGGCAGCCTTGTGTCTGTCGACATGACATTTATCTTCCTGCAATTGACGGTGATATCACAAACAGATTTGTGCTGTTATTGATGAACTTGAGGAGGCGAAGTGGAGCCATTGTGGAGAGCTTCTGTTTGGCTAGATATCCTGTCCAGGCATCATCAGCCTGGCAGTAGTTTTAATATTGGAATGTACTGCTGTGTATTAGTAATACTTTTAACTTTGCCTTTATTTTGCGGGTTTTGGACTCTGAACGTGTTACTTAACACAGCGTTAAGAGTGTTACAAGATTAGTATGTGAACTTTTTTGCATTACAGATGGGGTTTTTCAGGTCCGTGCAAATGAATCCCTGTGACCTCACTATATGTCTGTGGCGCAGCTTGAATTTGCTTGAATCCTAGTGGAATTTTCTGCTCTTTCTAGTTTACATGCTTCTAAGGCTTGCGGTTCCTTTCAGATTTTCCAGTGCGCTGCTACTGAGAAAACACCTGGAGAAAATAAGATAATTTCTAGAGAAATTATAATTCAGAATATATTATATGGAAGTATAGAATAGAGAAATTACTCATAGAACTAAAATACAGTGGAATCTCTGAGTAGTCTGATTTTATGGTCACATATATTCATTTGTACTACTGTGGATATGCCTTTGTGGAATATGCTTTTCTTACTAAGGTCTGTTGGGAATGTCGTTGGCACCAGAAGATCGGATCTGAGCGTTATCAGAGGTTTTCCTTGTTAAGCTGTTCAGAATCTGTTTAGGCGAGGCCACTGTTGCAGTGTCTGATCTCTGCTTAATGTACAGTTGATCATCAGAGTACATGTATTTAGTGTAGCCGTTCCGGAGGGTATATACTTCTCCTGAGTAACATAGATATATGGCAGATCCCTTAGGAATTCTCTTTACCTGTGTGTGAAAACACTTCCACTGTTTACCAGCGCAGTTCCCATGCAGTTTATGCTATAGCTGGAAAGCTCTAACATTTTTAACTTGTGCCAAAAAAGGGCCAGTGCTACTTATTTTTTCTCTAGCTGCCTCCTGCCATTACCTCTGACCTTGTAATTATGTGGTAATCTGGATCAGTTCATTGAACTGGCAGAAAGTTAATTATTTTCAGGTTAAGCAGCAAACCCCTTTCCACAGTAGCCAGATATTAGATTGATTTAGCTATAACACGTCTTCTCTTTGCTTGCAGAATTTTGGATTTTTTTGTGAGATCCACAGTGAACTTAACCCATAACCTAGAGAAGAAAGCAAGAAATACAAGTTTCTGCATTGTCAGGGATAACTTATGTCTACAGTAAGAAAAAATGTGCCAAGGAAGATAAACGGATTTAGCCAGAAATTTGTGTTTTCTTTCTAGTGCACGTGAGCATTCGTTACTTGTTTTTGAGCGAGTCCCATGAGCTCAGATTTTATACACCTTATTTTAGCCTCCTAACTAAGACAAAGCTGCAATTGCTTAAGGCTTTTGGTAGAGACAAGGCACCTCCTGAGAGCAGCTCAGCCCATTTAAGAGTTGAAATTCTCTCTCAAGTTTCCTGGTTTTCTCTTTTTATTACAGAGGCACCTAAAGCACCTCAGATGAGTGAAACAGAACTAGGTCTTAATGTCTCCCTTGGTTCCTCTGTCCCTGGAAAACAATTAATGTCTACTTTATGGGGCTCTATGGTTTTGTTTGTGAAGCACTTGCAGACCTGTGACTGCAAATCACTATCTAAACCTGCCAGATCTTTAAGTGTACTTGTACTGCCTGGAAAGTAGTTGTCTTCTCCATTTACAGCTTGTTGAGTCAAGCTGGAGCTTTATATCTATGTGTGTTAGAGGTGGGAACAAAAACCCAACATTGTTCATTGTCCTTTAGGTGGATTAACTTAACCTTGGTTTTCCCCACAAATTACATTTGCAGTTAGCAGCTGCCTCTTCTCCTCACCCGAAAACCTTCATCACCATGAGCAGGAAAGAGGAAAGCAGATCTAGTTATGCTCAAATGTTCAACTCCTAAAGCAATGACATTTCCCAGTCTGTGAATTGAACAGATTTGAGAAACAGAGCTATGCTTTTTGCTCTTAAAACTGTTATTTTCACAGGAAAATGCTGTTAGTTGATTTTATACCAGTTGTCTTACTACTGACTTACTTTGGGACCTTGGGAAGTAAGCAAATGAACACCAGTAAGAGAGTTCTTCATATTCTTATTTCTGTGATCTTGCCTATGAGTCTCAAATTTGTCTTCGATAGCAGTTACCTTCTTTCTTCTAAGTCTTTCTTCTTGGGTCATAAATTTGGAGGGGTGGATCTCTCTTTTTGCAGAGAAAAAAGTTCTTTTCTGCATGTCCTCAGTCCAGGATGTGCCAAAACATTAGAAATAAGCGATGAAAAAGTTATTTAAAAATAAGCTTAGACTGCATAGTAGTTACTCCTCGGGGTGGGGTGGGGGCGTGGATAGTTGCTCATAGTGTAGTGGGAGGTTTTTTCCCTTCCTGTCTAAACCCGCTGATTTCCCTTGTGGTGGTTGGTGAAATCAGGTTTCACATTTGGAACTGTAGAAATAAAGTTCAGCATTGACAAAGCTTTTCATTGCGAAAGGCCTTTGCACACCGTCACTGTTGACAATTGTGTTAAGAGAGAGAAAAGTATAAATCCGATACGGTATTTTCCTGAAAGCCACCTCATCTACAGACCTGTCGATCTTTAAAGCCTGTCCTGATGTGGAGCAGTGTCAGAACCTGACCCATGGTAAACTGGGGAGAGTAGCTTTATGTTCCCATGAAAGCTTTGAACAGTTGGCCTGGGTCACTCATGAAGCTGCAGCTGCATACCAGCAGTGCCTTCATTTGGGGATCACCTTTGCATCTTTCCATGAAAAACTTTGTGATACCAGCCAATTAGAATTAAATCCTGCTTTGTCATCTCTTTAAAGTTACGTGCTCCGTCCTTTTTTGGCTCCTGTGATACTGATCAGCCCCTTTTCTTAATAATCCTTGTACCCCCTCATATGCTAAGTAAGCATCATCCCCAGTGCGACAGCAGAGTGCTGAAGTGGTGTCAAGCCAGCCTGGTTTCAGTGGATGAGTTGAGCTAATGCTAGTGTTGATGTCACTTTGATAGATTAAGGCCATGTTGTTCTACGCTGGAAATGCAATTTGTTGTTTGATAGTAGCCCCAAGACTCAATTTCCAGTTGTCTGTTACCTTCTACTAAGTCAGAGGTAAGAGGCAGGCTCTACAGAACCTGCTCAAGCTGTAGACAGATCAAACAGTGTTTCAGGCCAAAAAATGGAGAATTCTGTAGAAGAGCATGGAAGTGGAAAAATATTAAGCAGATCAGTTAATGAGTTTCTGTTTAAAAACATGCTGTTGTAGAGAGCACCATCAAGCTTGTAAAGGCAGGTCACTGGAACATGCGTAGAGAATGCCCTAGTGTTAGAGTCATCACTGTCCCTGGGGCGGTTTGAGATGCTGGTGACACCTGTTTGGTGTAACCTGGCGTTGAGCAGAAGGTTGTCATCTTAGCGAGCATTGTCTCATTCCAGCTACTCTGGCTGACTGAGCCAATACAAGACAAGTTCACCGACCCTGCTATTTAAATTAGGTTAATCCAGCTCCTGCCAACAGAACTGAGTATAGGAGGGCTGCTTGTGGGTCTGAGGTGAGGAAGGAAGTTATAGTAAAATTTGGAGTAGTCCTATATAGGTTCCAAGAGTAACCTATTCAGCCAGCGTAGCTGAAGCTGGCAGAGGATTTCTCTGCACAACCTCAGCAGCTTTATGATGATGTGTTGATTCTCCAAGGTCACGGAACAGGTTGGTTTACTTTTGAGTATGGCTCTGGTAAGAACATGAAGCACTTTTTCATCCATGTTTTTTTTTTATCTGTCAGGCATGATTAAGAAGGTCAAATGGAAGACAAAAGAGCTTAATGATGTTTAGGGATTATCAGAAGCTCCACATTTAATGGAAGGAAGACAAAACAGTACAGGGAAAAACGGGAGGAGGGGTGTCCCCAGTAGGCTTGGTGAGATGAGGAGTTCTGAAAACGCAGTTGAAAGCACTTGAGCCCTTCCTTACTCAGAATCAGATTTTCTTAAATCTTTCCGAGTGGATGTTTGTTCCCATAAGCAGGCTTTCCCTGTTCTTCCTTGTCCTTAGTTAAACCTTACAACTAACCTCCTATCTAAAATTCCCTTGCCAAATTTAAATCCCTCTTCCTTTCTCAGTGGACAAAAGAACAGACTGATTTTTCACAATGCTGTTTAAAACACGTTGTTTTGTCTTTCTTCATCTTCTCTATTTTTGTTAGAGAAAAAACAAACAAAAACTCCCTGTTTTTTCAGATAATTTCCCTTTTCTGTTTTATAAGCCTCTGATTGTATTTGTTGCTCTGTTTTGGTTTCTCTTGTTTGGATCTCTAGTACTGAAAACTGAATGCAACTCTGCTAGGCAGGAGGGAAGGCTTTTACATAAGAGATGTGGGATGGGATGAGGCTCTCACACTTGCCCTACCATCATATATTGTTTTAGCCCACATCGGTTCTTGCTGTTCTCATTTTGCTATAGCTAGTACAAAAGTCAGTGAAACCGAAGCCAGCCAAGGAGCAGTACAAAATAAATAACTAAGTGGAGAAATCTTTCAAATGTCTTTACATTTTCTGCTAGGTTCAGGAGGGAAATGGTTGTCAAATTTTACTGAAATCTATTTCTTGGCTTCAAGCAAATAATGTAGACTACTGTTTAAACACACCTCTCCATAACTGCTTGGAATTTTTAGCTTGGTATCTGAGCCTTAAAACTTTACGAAGCTTGAACTAAAATTATATGCAGTTGTTGGCATTAATGCTGCAGTCAGCGATTTTTAATAAATAGTATTTGTTACAAAAGCTGAGACCTCCTTTTGACCTTTTCATAGTAGGTCCTAAAATCTTGTAGTTGGGAGAGAGGAGGAAAGGTGGTGAGTGTTCACATTTCTCTCTCTAAGAAGAGAAGGAAGAAAGGGCTGTTATTTCTGGGTTTAGATACTTGGGAGGCTTTTTTCTTTTTCTTTTTCTCTTTTCTTTCTTTTTACAGCAGTGGGGCTTGTGCTAATCCAAGATAGAGAAGGAACTGTGTAGAAAAGCAAGGGCCTCAACAGCAGTATACAACCTCAGGACCTCTAGTAGTGAAAAGTGAAAATCTACATCCAGAACAATTTGGAAATCCTAAGTCCAGTTCTCATTGTCTGAAAATTTCAGGAGTGCTTAAATCAGCAGGGTCTGATACTATAACGAATTAGATTTGAACTAGCTTTGTTTCTTCTTGGGAAAAAATAATGCTTTATTATATCTCATACATTAAAACAGTACACGCTTAGGGTGGGATTGATCCACCTGAGCTTAGGTAACGGGGTCAGAGTAAGCAGTCTGTGCTCCCTCCCAGCGTAGTCAGTGAAGAGCACTTCAGTGGTGTGCTTTGTCTCGTTCCGAGGCCCTTGGTGAGATGAGCCATGCCCTAAAGTGGCCAGTTCCTCTCCAGATTATGGAAGGACCTCAAGTGACAAGCTCAGATGTTGATGTCTGAAGCCAAGCAAAGTGAATCCCAACTAAAGTGCGAGACCCACCCAGCACTGCCACTGCTGCAGGTGATTAGAGCATGCAGATACTTCAGGTCTTCTGACCACACTGCTCTGATCTAGTTTCTTCTGTATGGAGATAGCACTTACAACTATTTCATGTCCTCAGGTACTCACAGAATCATAGAATGTTTCAGGCTGGAAGGGACCTCTAGAGGTCATCTAGTCCAGCCTCCCTACACAAGTAGGAACATCTACCTAGGTCAAGTTGCTCAGAGCCCCACCAAGCCTGACCTTGAATGACTCCAGGGATGGGGCCTCCACCACCTCTCTGGGCAGCCCATTCCAGTGCTCTATGACCCTCATGCTAAAGAACTTTTTTCTAGTATCCAACCTAAATCTATCTTTTTCTAGCTTAAAACCATTACTCCTTGTCCTATCACTACAAACCCTTGTGAATAGACCTTCCCCTGCCTTCCTGTAGGCCCCCTCAGGTACTGGAAGGTCACTATAAGGTCCCCCCAGAGCCTTCTCTTCTCCAGGCTGAACAGTCCTAACTCTCTCAGCCTGTCTTCGCAGGAGAGATGCTCCATTTCCCTGATCATTTTGGTGGTCCTTCTCTGGACACGCTCCAATACGTCCACATCTTTCTTGTGCTGGGGGCTCCAGAACTGGATGCAGTACTCCAGGTGAGGTCTCACCAGGGCAGAGCAGAGGGGCAGAATCACCTCAGTGGTTAACATTTTAGTAGAAAATCAGGTTGTTGACAGATCTTCACTCCTGACAACAGAATAGTAGAACTTTTGTAAATGGTTCTGGAAAAGGGACATTCGGGTTGAAGTTTTGTTTCACACCAAGCATTCCCTGCGTTGTCTGCAATGCTGTGAAACAACGTGGGACAATTGATCTTTGTTCCACTAGACCTCTGTGACAACCAGAATTCTGTTTGCCTGTGCATCCATCTGTTCCGTGATCTCTAAATGTCAGTGCCTCTCAACACACATTTTTCGTCCAAGAAACAGTAACTGGAAAATAGTTCATTTACCACACAGCTGTATTTGTTGTTGCAGTAATGGCATATTATTTACCAGTGAAGACATTTAAAGCTTTCATACTTTTCCATCAGAGAGTATCCTCACAAATCCCTAATCTATTTATTTAATTTTCTCTCGATTTATATAAATATTGAAAAAGAGGCGCCTTTCTGTATGCTTAAAGCACCTTGGGCATAGCTTAAGTCTACATTGCAAACAGAATCTGGAAAGCATAGCAGTCTGCATCTCTCCCCCCAGGAGCAAACGAGACGACTCACAAAGTCAAATTTCTATTTCACTCACCCATTAACAGTTTACTCCCTTGACCATTCACGTTGTTTATCTCTGCACCACCTCCTAGAACGGTTTTAAATGAGTGAATAAATTAAGGGGCAGGCGTCTTACAGAAACTTGCAGCTGTATCATAAAGTGTACTTTATTAAATTCGGACGGCTGAAAGGTTGAAGAAATGTGCTTTGCAGTAGCTTGGTGCGTAGCCTGTCACTGCCTCTGTAAGGGACAGATCAGAAAGTCGTTCCCTCCCAATGGCGTTCAGCTTCATTGTTAAAAGATGATGTGTTGGGTAATTGTAGGGTTCAAAGCAGTGAAAAGCTTCTGCTCTTTGGTTGATCAGTGGTAATTTCTTTGTATGTGTGAACACTCCACAGCAAAGCTTGGATTTTTAAAGAAATGAAGCAAGGGTAGGTGATTTTTACAAGGCCTCATTTTACAAGGGCTTTTAGTGACAGAACGAGGGGTAATGGTTTTAAACTGGAGAAGGGGAGCTTTAGATTAGATATAAGGAAGAATTTTTTCACTCTGAGGGTGGTGAGACACTGGAACAGGTTGCCCAGGGAGGTTGTGGATGCTTCATCACTGGAAATGTTCAAGGATGGATGGGGCCTTGAGCAACCTGGTGTAGTGGGAGGTGGCAGTGGTGGTGGAATTAGATGATCTTTAAGGTCCCTTCCAACCCAAACCATTCTGTGGTTCTATGATTTAGCCACTCTGGTTCCCATATTTTAACATTTCAGAAGCTGACATGTTTTTCTTAATCTCCTGCAATAACATATCTTTAAATGTGCCAAAATCAAAACCTGAGAAGCCAAATTCCATTTTTTGTTGAGTTTGGCACCTTTCACACAATGCTTTCTGAAAAAAGTGTTCTCATCTCCTTAGGACAAGAGGAAATGGCCTCAGGTTGTGCCAGGGGAGATTTAGATTGGATATTAAGAAAAATTTCTTTACTGAAAGAGTGGTCAAGCACTAGAACAGACTGCCCAGGGAAGCGGTGGAGTCACCATCCCTGGAGGTGTTCAAAAACCATGTAGACACGGCACTTCAGGACAAGGTTTAGTGGTCATGGTAGTGTTGGGTAGATGGTTGGACTTGATAATCTTGGAGGTCTTTTCCAACCTTAATGATTCTATGATTATTTTTTTTAAAAAAAGGAAGTATAATGAAAAAAAAAAGAACAGGAACCTAATGTCCATCATTAGAAACATGAAGTGCTACCCCTCTGCAAAGCTTTGCTTAGTGTTATAGTCCTGTGTTAGTTGCTAATTTGTCATCCAGTGTTGAAGATTTCCTTGGTGCCATCTATCCAGCTTTAGAAACGCTGATGGTTATTTCATGCTTTTACTGCTCATTCAGTTTTACCTCAGTGAATACATGTACAAAAATACGCAAATGCTTCTATTACCTTTGCTATTTATAAATGTTATATAAAACATTTAGAACATGTTAACGTGAATATCCTTGTTTATTTGTGTCGTGTCCCAGTTGGCAGAATTTTGTAATTTGTATCCCTTGTCTGTTTATGGATTCTGTCCATAATTGGTTTTAGAGGACTGACCAAGGCAACTTTGGGGGAAACTAAGACTTCTAAATGCAAGGCACACCGGGTAGCACCCACCGGGGTGATACAGAAAGGAGAGCTTCATGTCCAGCATGCCAATTGCTTGGTGGTTTGATACCACGTTTAATCTCATCACTCTTGGATTGTGCATTGTCAGGGTTTGCTTCTGGCGTTTGCCACTGACCTTAGACAGCTGATTCGTTGTTTTATCATGGTATTTGTCTGCCAGCCAAAGATAATCTTACCTTCTTGCTGCAAGATCATAGAATCATGGAATGGTTTGGGTTGGAAGGGACCTTAAAGATATCTAGCTCCAAGCCCCCTGCCATGGGCAGGGACACCTTCCACTAGACCAGGTTGCTCAGAGCCCCATCCAACCTAGTCTTGAACACATCCAGTGTTGGAGCATCTACAGCCTCCCTGGACGATCTGTTCCAGAATCTCACCGCCCTCAGAGTGAAAAACTTCATCCTGATTTCTAATCTAAATCTCCCTTCTTCCAGTTTGAACCCATCACCCCTTGTCCTGTCGCTACCAGCCCTCGTTAAAAGTCCCTCCCCAGCTTTCTTGTAGGCCCCCTGCAGATACTGGAAGGCCTCAATGAGATCTGTGAGGAAAAAGCCCTGCACAAAATGATTCTATGATTAGGGGCCACCCAGGAGCTCCAGGTTTTTGGTGTGATGCAGGAGGGAATAATATTGCAACATTATTGCAATCTAGTACAGAGAATGGGAGATCTGATTAATAGGTGAAGTTACTTTATTTTTGAGACAAAGCTAATTTCACCTACTTGTAGTCTCGTACTCACATGCTTACAAACACTAAGACACATAATCATGGCATGGTTTGGGTCAGAAGGGACCTTTAAAGGTCATCTAGTTCAATCCTCTTGCCATGGTCAGGGGCATCTTCAGCTATATCAGATTGCTCAGAGCCACATCCAACCTGACCTTGAACATTTAATCAAGAAGCTGTCCAGCATTCAGCTACCAAGACATTTGAATCCAGGCAGTCTTTCTGAGATGCTTTATGGTGACACCAGGAATGATGGGTCACCACCTGTTGAGTTCTCATCATGGCATCTTGGTTCTTCTAAAGATGATGACCATGGGGTTGTTGCTGAGGTTTTTTTGTTTGTTGTGTGGTTGGAGTTTTGTTTTTTCATCTGTCTTTCATACCTTTTAGAAGAAGGTAGTAGTTGGTGTCTCCATCCTGTCCCACCTCTGTGTTACCAGGATTTACTCTTAATTCTTTGTCTCCTTGATGTGGCTGTCCTGAGCAAGTGCGTGCAGAGGTGGTAGGATTTAGTTACCATTGTAAAAGTCTTTCTGCTATTTCTGCAGTGCTTCCATGACCTGTCTGAAAGTTTTCGTCGTGGTTCTGTGCAACAGAGAGTCAGATTCAGAGCTGCCTTTACATTCCCGACTGCCTTTTTGCTTTATGGAATATGATTTGGATGAATCTTTTTGGGATAGTCAGAAGGACTGAGAGATGTGGCTGCTCTTGCAGACTAATATAGTTTTGAAAGGGAAGAACTTATTATATTCAGTTTTCCTTTACTAAGGCAAAGAACATCTCCTGTCTAAGTGGGCTGTGGCATAGCAAGGTTTTTATCCAGAAATCTCGCTCGTTGTAAAATGTGCAGTATGGTTTGTTAATAGGTATCAAAGAACTTGATCAACTTGATACAGTTACACAGATGTATTTTTATGTTTTTTTTTCTCTCTTGACTTTCGAGTTCTGGATAAATAAAACAATTCTTGGGTTCCTTCTGACAGATCAACAGAGGTCACATGACCACTGAAGCGAAGAGGGCTGCCAAGATGGAGAAGAAGCTGAAAATCTTGCTTGGTGGTTATCAGTCCCGAGCAATGGGGCTCATCAAACAGCTGAATGATTTGTGGGACCAAATCGAACAGGCACATCTGGAGCTACGTACTTTTGAGGAACTGAAGAAACATGAGGATGCTGCAATCCCTCGGAGACTGGAGGTGAGATTCCTAAATGTAATGCCTTGGGTCAAATACAGGCACTTTGTGGAAAAGATGTTTTTACAGTGCACGGGCTCTGAGGTTCACAGCCTGGGTTCATATCAAGTTTTTAATGGTCTTTTTAAATTACACTTTTGGCTGTTCCTGGACTCCTCTGCCATTCCCTCCCAATATCAAAGATTCTGTGATATATATATTAGAAGCTGGGACTAATCTACTAGTGTGTTCTTTAACTTTGTTTTTATTTTATTTCCGTGTGTGGTTTATTTTATTAATCTTCTGCAATGCGTATCGGCAGAAGTTCCATATCTATCTTAATTTAGCTTGTTTTGGTTTTAATTACTGTTAGGACTTAGAGTAGATCTGAAACTTGTGTAAAACCTCCTACTTCCTTAAAAGTCAGTGGACCAAATGCCAGTACATGCTGCAGCAGATTCTCCTTCCTTTTCACATGTTGATTATATTACTCTTGGAAGCTAATGGCTGTTATCAGACTTTCAGATGGCAGGACTTTTAGAAAGCTAGTACTGAAGTTGGGGCAATTGTACTAGTTTAAACACGGCTCTTGGATTCAGAAGCTGAGCAGTTCTGTAATTATCATTTTGAGCCATCCTCAGAGTTCAGACTATTTACTTGCACTCCTGTTGCATGTGTGATCTGGACCATTGCTCCTGAATAACACTACCTGCCTTACTGGTCTCTAACTGGTTGGCAGGGCTTTGAAGAGGAAGATTCCACTTTTCTCTTAAGCAGCCTTAACTTCAGCCCAGAACGAGAAGAAACAGGGATGCTGAGATACCTGAAAACAATGCCTCAGAGCCACTCTTCTTTATTTAAGGATCTCCAGGATGTACTTCTCTGCTTTATTTATTCAACCAACAAGGCAGCGCTCGAACAAGACTCAGTCCCAGGCTTCAGCCAGTGCCAGACTTGCTTTCCAAGAAATAAGAACTCAGCTGAGCAGAATTTGTCTTTATTTTTTTTTCTTCCAGAAGAGAGGGTTCCATTGAGCCACTAATCTCAGCCTCTGGCTATAAAAATGAGAAAATGTATTGGTTCTTAAAGCTGATTTTGTGAGACAATTTAGAAATGCTGATGGGTGTGTTTACAAACTCAGGAGTGATTAATTGATGTAGTGAAAGTTAACAGTAAAAATGTATTAAATAGCTTGATAGCTACAGAGAGCACCTGTTTTCAGTAAATGGCTACTCAGGACCAATCTTCAGGATACATTTACTGTCTCTTCTGATACAAGAGTGAAGGGAGATCAGATAAACCAGCAGCTGGCAGTTGCTGAACAAGCAGTAGTTCCCCACCCCCACGTAGTTAGCAGAAGGCTGGTAGAAGGCCTTGTTGCAGGAGACAGGGTTAATTAGGAGGGTCACCCAAAAAAGGTTTTAAACAAACCTGTGGAAGAAGAATCCATGGATAACTGTTCAATTCCATGCACTGTATGTGGCAGGTTTCCAATTTGAAATCTCTCCTTTTGAAGCATTTGATATTAAGTGCTGTCAAAACCAGGGTAGGATACCTGACATCTGAAGTAAAATAACTGTGATTCTTGATACTCTACATCAACTGCTCTATTTTACGTTTATGTTTAAAATAAGTAATTTTAGCAGCGTCCTGTCTCAGTTCTGACCTCTTCCTCTGAAGGAATTAAAATAGAACCTTTGGTAAAGATCTTCATGGATGTGAGTGTTGCAAAAACTGACTCATTGCTTTATTTTGTCTTCCTAACAGTGTCTGAAGGAAGATGTACAGCGACAGCAGGAGAGAGAAAAGGAGCTTCAGCAGAGATTTGCTGACTTCATGTTGGATAAAGAGACTTTTCAAGCAAAGTATTAAAGCACAAAATTCCATTCGTCACTGATGTAACATTTTTAGTGTACAGACACTTCTCCAGCAGCTTTTACCATCAGTTGCAGAAATCAAACGTAGCCTGCTGTTTGCATCTTGTCAAGTTTTGTTCCTTTAATGAACTATTCCAGATGCCCTAGGTATGAATGGCCTCAGCCAGCATTAAAAACTGGATTGAAATGCCCAAAATTTTACTAAAAGATCACTCTGGTATGATTTTAGCCATGTCTTCATTTGCTAGGATTATCACACTGCTCCTAGTGTTTTATCAGTCTTAAGACCTGTAAGATACATGCCTGCAGAATAATGTCTTTTGAATAAACCTGGAATGTTAAAAAGTAATTAGGAAATAAAATGCCTGTCTTTTAACTAAAACTGAATCCTCCCCTATCCCAGGCCTGGTTTGTGTTCCTAGTGAATTGTCTTTCTTCCCTTGCTGCTACTTTTTTTTCCAAGACTGTAATTTGTAATAGGAAGGACCTGTGTGGGATAGTTGTGGTCTGTGTAATACCATGTCCCTGAGTCTTCTCTGTGCATGTGCCTAAACACTCCCATGTTTATTGAGATGTTCAAATGGTCATACTGGCAGTAAGCATAACTTCACCATCCTGAAACAGGGTTGGTTTAAATTTTGTAAAAGCACCCATCATGGCTAAATGGTTCCCATAGATACCAGCAGAAAATGTACCCTTGAATTTTTTGGGTGTTAGAATGGTTTGGGTTGGAAGGGACCTCAAAGATCATCCTGTTCCAATCCCCTGCCATGGGCAGGGACACCTCCCACTAGACCAGGCTGCTCATCCAACCTGGCCTTGAACACCTCCAGGGATGGAGCATCCGCAACTTCCCTGAGCAACCTGTTCCAGTGTCTCACCACCCTTGGAGTGAAGAATTTCTTCCTAATTTCTAATCTAAATCTTCCCTTTACCGGTTTGAAGCCATTACCCCTTGTCATATAATTACAAGCCCTTATCATCTGTGCATAATGCATCTTCCCTCCATCTAGTTGATGAACCTTTTCCTGCTGACTTTTATGCAGTAGACTGAAGGACTTGGGTAACATCAGAGTTCTACCTTGGCCTAGACCTTGTGGAAGATGGTTGCGGAGGCTGCGTCCTTATGTCTTACACCTCACAAGCACTGGAGCTCAGTTGCTCAATCTGTTCAGTTTTTATAATTGTCCTTTGCTCTGCTCTGGCTCTTGATCAGCTGGTGGCTTCAAAGTACCTCCAGGTCACAGTTTGTGAATTGGTGTAGGCCAGGATGCTGGGAATGCTCAAAAAGCAGTGGGGATGTGGCTGGCCCTGTTCTTAACTGTGTGTGTTGATGCTGTGCCAGTTGCCCTGGGTGCTTGAGAGCAGGCTCTGAACATTGCTTAGTTCACTGCCGCAGATGTGGACAGATCATCTCACAAGGTCACCATTGCATGCCATCATCTAGGGGTCTGTGGTATACATCCTGAGCACATAGTACTTTTGAGATCCTTGTAGTATTTCCTGTTGCTCCTTGAGAGTTGGTTACTCCACCTGCTTTGTTGCCCAGAGCAGCCATGGGATGGAGGAAAGCTCCCTATTTTCTGTCCTCTCCTCTGCTCCTCCTTTTCTCACTGCTTTGACTGTTCTTCTGAAGGGTAAGAATGGGATTACTGAAAGGGCTTGATGCATTATTTCCTAGTCATTGAGGGACCTTTCTAAATCTCATCCAGAATCTTTCTCTGACTACTCTTTAGGCAGACCACACTGGAGTTAGATGTTGCTGCTTAAAATGTTGTCAGCTCTTCCCAATGTTTTTAATACATGCATTTGCCAGAACCGGGCATCTCATGAGAGGATTGTTTTCGTGTTCTTATTTTTGTGGAGAGGTCCATCACCTCTTCAGGGATCCATCTTACTTCCAGCTCTTACACTTTGGGTCTTCTGAGTAGTTGTTTGTGAAACGCATAGGAGAAAAAGGCAAATACAGGCCAGGCAAGGAGTAGATAGAGAGCAGCCCTTAGGAGAAAGACTTGGGGGTGCTGGGTGATGAAAAGCTCACCATGAGCTAACAATGCACGAGTGCAGCCCAGAAAGCAAACTGTATCTTGGGCTGCATCAAAAGAAGTGTGACCAGCAGGTTGAGGGAGGTGATTTTGCCCCTTTACTCTGGAGTACTGCATCCAGCTCTGAAGCCACCAATACGAAAAAGACATGGACCTGTTGGAGCAGATCCAGAGGAGGGCTGCCAAGATGATCAGAAGGCTGGAACACCCCTGCTGTGAGGACAGACCGAGAGAGTGGGCTTGTTTAGCTTGGAGAAGAGAAGGCTCTGGGGAGACCTCATTGTGGCTTTCCAGTATCCGAAGGTGGCCTACAAGAAAGCTGGGGAGGGACTTTTTACAGGGGCTTGTAGTAACAGGACAAGGGGTAATGCTTTAAACTGGAAGAGGGGAGATTTAGATTAGAAATTAGGAGGAAGTTTCTCACTCTGAGGGTGGCGAGACACTGGAAAAGGTTGCCCAGGGAGGCTGTAGATGCCCCATCAGTGGATGTGTTCAAGACTAGATTGGATGGGGCTTTGAGCAACCTGGTCTAGTGGGAGGTGTCCCTGCCCATGGCAGGGGGCTTGGAGCTAGATATCTTTAAGGTCCCTTCCACCCAGACCTTTCTATGATTCTGCGAGTATTACTGGGGGACACTGTCAGGGTTGTGGTTGTGTAGCTCTGTAAGTGCTGTCCATAAGTGGTCAGTAGCAATCAGAGGTTTTTTTTTAAAAGGCAACAACCTGTCTGCTTTCCACTGATGACTGGCAGGAGTAGGTACACAGCCAGCCTTGGAATATCTTTCCCTTTACTCACCAGGACATCATTCTTCTGAAGCATTAATGCAATTATAGCCTACATACTTTTAGAAATGTGTTAAATATTTAACTAAACCAGAGCACATCTGGAAAGAAGTATTAAGCATCAATCTTTCAGCATATGGGGTATTTTAGCTTGGATGGTTATACCCAAAAGGAAAAATCACATCAATGTGTATCATGACAGTTCTTGTGGTTGTGTGGTAGCTGGAGATATTAACAGAAAACCCTTGTAGGTTTACCAATACCGCAACTACAATTATTTCCTTTCTTTTTAGGGCTGCAGCAGAGCCTCTTTGATGTTTCTTCTAGTTTTGACAGCTTCGGAGCTAGACAGGTATTCGAACGCTCTGCCTTAGCAAATATTTTTCGTGGCAAATTCAGAAGGACTGATAAATCACAGAAGACTCTCCTCTTTCTTGAAATGCGTACGATTAACCAGTCATTAATTGGAGCAGATAAGCACTTGTGGCATGTGGAGCAGGAGATATGAAGTGGTTATATTTGAGAGGTATCTAAAGGAGGTTTGCTCAGTTCAGACAACGCTGTTCTTCTTGTCTCTAGGCAGAGTTTTTGTCCTGAAGTTTCTGTTTCTCAATAATGAAAGAAAACTAATGAAACAGTCTCTTGCCTTGCTTAAAGCTCAGTTGTACCCTGCTGTGGCTTTTTACCTGCCAAGAAATCCTGCTGTGGGCTGGGAAGAGACTTTTTGGTTCACAAGGTACTCAAGGCCCTGTGGTGCTTCTCGAGCTCAAAAAGTGCTGGAGAAGGCTTGATGTCAGGTGTTGCTGAGGGTCTTCAATGAGCTCTGCTGTAAACTGAAGCAACCAGAGGCCAGAAAGTACAAAGGTTGTGTTAAGCTGTAGACTTCCTTTTCCCCATCTTGATGTTATCCTAGGTAACTCCTGCTAGAGCAGAGCAGTAGTAAAGCTTGAGCTTTGGACCTTTATTTTGCAGACACAAAATACTGACGGAGGTGTGACTGTAGCACCACTCCACTTTTCCAAAAGTGTTCTATGATTCTGTGATTGAGAGCAGCCCTGTGGAGAAAGTTGTGGATGGTGAATGAAAAGCTGGACATGAGCCAGAAATGTGCGCTTCCAGCTCAGAAGGCCAATTGTGTCCTGGGCTGCATCCCCAGCAGCGTGGGCAGCAGGTCAGGGAGGGGCTTTTGCCCCCCTGCTCCTCTCTAGGGAGACCCCCCTGCAGTGCTGGGGCAGCTCTGGAGTCCTCAGCACAGCAGAGACAAGAGCATGTTAGAGGGGTGCCAGAGGAGACCACAACAACGATCAGAGGACCCCTCTGCTATGAGTACAGGCCTGAGAGAGTTGGGCTTGTTCAGCCTGGAGAAGAGAAGGCTCTGGGGAGGCCTTCTTGCAGCCTTTCAGTACTGAAAGGGAGCCTATCAGAAAGATGGGTGCAGGCTTTTGACTTTTGGCAGGGCCTGTTGTGGCAGGACAAGGGCTGATGGTTTTAAACTAAAGGAGGGTAGATTTAGACTAGATAGAAGGAAGACATTTTTTACACTGAGGATGGTGAAACACTGGCAGAGGTTGCCCAGGGAGGTGGTAGAAGCCCCATCCCTGGAAACATTCCAGGTCAGGTTGGGCAGGGCTCTGAGCAACCTGCTCTAGTTGAAGATGTCCCTGCTCCCTGCAGGGATGTTGGACTAGATTCCCTTTAAAGGTCCCTTCCAACCCAAACCATTCATCGATTTTATGGTTTTACTGAAATATTTCAATGCCATGGGGCAGTAACTTCTCACTGGCAGATGCTCTAGATGTTGTCTGAGGTAGTTAGTCCTGGATCAGATTCAGAGTCTCAGTGCACACTCTAAGGCATCTGGTCTTAGATCTGCTGAAATTACCCCTAAAACTTCACACTGACTGCTCTGTCCATGTATGTGTTGGATCCAGAGGGATGTGAATGGAGCAGCAGAGCCTGGCTGAGACATAGAATCATAGAATGGTTTGGGTTGGAAGGGACCTCAAAGATCATCTAGTTCCAACCCCCCTGCCATGGGCAGGGACACCTCCCACTAGACCAGCTTGCTTGAAGCCCCATCCAATCTGCTCTTGAATATCCAGTGATGGGGCATCTACAACCTCCCTGAGCAACCTCTTCCAGTGTCTCACCACCTGCTGAGTGAAAGACTTCTTCCCGAGGACATCCTGAGACCAAGGAATTCAGGTGTAGTAGCTTAAACTGGAGTGCTTAGGAAATTTGTTCTATGAAATTTGAATGCTGGTACATGTCAGTGCTTCCAGTAGCAAGTGGTGATGGAGCTCAAGCTTTCTAGATAGCTTTCTTGGGCTTAGGCCCAGTTTATATCCCAAACAATGCTCCCTGAACCTCATTCCAAAATGCTTTGTAATTGAATACAGATGTTCAGTGGACACACGAGTGACCAGCACACCTTGACACCAGATTTTTATTTTAAACTTACAGAACTCGCCATTAATTTGGTCTTTGTTTCCAAGAACCATAGTAAAGTATAACCACAAACAGTGCAAGCTAGTTGTCAGTTTACTGCAGTGGGTAAACCATAACCTGACTGAGAGACAGAGGTGGGATGGGGGTTGTGTTGTGTGTCTTGACAGTTATTTAGAGAATTATTTAACCTTCTCCCTGAGAAATTCCTTCATTTCCATTTAGCATGCCAAGATGTATCTGCAAGTCTTTAAAGAATTCCAGCTGAAGATTTTCCTCCCTTCCTGGAATCAGATTTGGCATTTACTTATTGGATCAATCCCGTAACTGGAGCCTGCTTCAAAGTCTGTGGAGTTGATAAGACTGTCGTTTACTTCGGTTCAGTTGGATTGAGGTACCTGGGAAAGCTAATGGGGCAGCAGTGTTAAATTATAACTGCTGAGTGTCTCGTCCATACCTGGCAGATAATGAAACTCAAGCATGAGCTGGAGTTAAGGGGGAGACTTTCTAAGACACAGGAGGTTCCCTGTGAGAAATCCAAAAGAGCTGGGGCCAGCTCTTCAAAACATGGCAAATCTCCAGAGAAAGAAGCACTGTTTTAACGTTGTAATTAGTCACTCCAGCCAGCAACGGCCAAGAGACACTGTAGTTCTCTGGCTTCCTTAAGCAGAGACTGTGCCAACAGAAAGAGCATCCTTGGCCATTGCTGCTTGTTCTGCTTTTGCACCCCTGTTTGCTGGTGTAAGCATTGGGGTGGCCACATTTGGCTTAAAATGTGTTAATCCATCTTGGTTGTCCAGTCCCCTGTACAGAGATGAATTGGGCCAGCTTTGGAGGCAGGAAGGGCAAGTGAAGGTGGAAGTGGGGCAGAATTGCCTTTGGCAGAGGCTGTCCCACTTCATTGTCCGCTTAAAGGGACTGTGACACACGGTCTGCAGTGCTCCAAGGCAAGTAGCTAACGTGGGGCAACTACCCACTCCAACTGGCTCGACTGGATCTGAGCCTGTGAAGATAAACACTGGAGATTCATTGCTGTTTGCAAACATGGCCTGAACATAGATTTCTAAATAAAATGCATCAAAAGCCACGTCTGAACTTCTTGTTTTGGCCGCAGACTGGTTAGCAGTGTCCTAAATTAGTGTGTGAACTTTGGCTTGCCTTCGATATCCCAGGACAGTGATGTTGCTGGAGAAGATGACATTATTGTGGTCTGGACTTAATCTGCCTCACATTCATCTGAGGAATCCAGCTTGCAGTTGTCTTCCGTACTGTTGGGTTCAAAGCAACACCTGTCTTCCAAGCAAGGTTTAAAAGCAAGGTATCAAATATCATTTCCCCCATTTTCGTAGCTGAGTGAAATGCATGTTGAAAAATAGCCAGATAGTCATCTAAAAGCAACGTGTCCTTATAACTGATTCCAGACTTGTACTTTCCACCTTTGTAGGACTCCAGCTTGTACTTCTGCCTACGAACAACAGAATACCTGGTTCTGCTGGTCCTGAAGACTTGCACTCATGCTAACTCCCATGGGAGCGAGACCAGACCCTGATTCAGAAAAGGACTTAAAAGATGTGCTTAACATATATGTAAGCCAATCCATCCCTACATCTCCACCAAGTACTCTCCCAATGCTTTCAAAGTTCGACATGATCTCCAAGTGCTTTGTTCAATCAGGGCCTTAATGACTCTGAAGCAAAGGGGAGCAGCAGTGGATAAAAAGAGGAGCTTGACTTTTTGGTCGCATGCAGGTACCGCCGTTAGATAAGTCTCTCCTCTCCCCTCCAGCTCATTAATTTTCTGATGTATTTAAATGAGGTGGCTTTAACCAATTCCTGCTGCCTCAGGCATAGCTGTGATCCACACAGTAGGTGAAAAGATGAAGGAGTGGGTACAAGCAGCGTTTTACAGCGTCACTTCTGCTGCCGGTATGATTCCTCATAGCAGGTTTGATTGTTTGCCAGTTGTTGGGAGGTGTTTTCTAGGTTTTTGTTATAATTTATTAAGAGATGCCTTAGTGTCAGGGTCAGAAAAATCTCGCTTTCAAGTCAAAGTCAAAGGTTTTCCACGGATCAGATTAGACAGGGTCTGCCTCATTAGATCGCTTTCAGGTTTCCAAGTTACAGCCGTGGTTCTGATGTAGTTGGATTCCTTAAAGATTCCTCAAAGGAAATGCAAGTACCTCTTGTACGATCATTTATGTACATCGAAAGCATTTATGAATTGTGACATGAGGAAACACAGACTGTTTTATTATTTATTCAGTTCATATATCAGATCTTTTGCCAAGTACATGCTACAGGTAAATGCCTCACAGGATCAGACAGATGTGTGTGTTGGGTTCCCCTCTTCTCCTCCTACTCCCTCCCCTCTCCCAGAGAAAGAAATGTGGGGTCTATTTTGTCTAATTATCATGCCAGTGGCATTTTAAAGCATGTTCTGCATCTTAGGTGAGAGCGTGGCCCCAGTGAAACCAATGGGAGATTTGGCTTCAACTTCAATGAAGCTGAGATTTCCTCTCCTCTCCTGTCTGATGAGCCCTTCTGTCAGGAGAAGAAAGAGATCCTCCTTTGAAAAATAGTCATAGATGCTTAATAAAGCCAAAGGAGCCAGCCAGGATTACGTTTCTAGCTCTATGGCCAGCAAAATCTATTCCAGAACTAATTCTGATTAAAAGGACTGAATCCACTGGTTGAACCTCAGACATAAAGGCACCCCTGGAGTAATTCGATGGTATGAATTTTTTTTTTCTTTTTAACTAATTATTGCACTAATCTTGATAATATCTGGCCCTTGTGTAAAGCATTGATTTCAAAGCTGTCTCTCTCTTATCTATTGAAGTTCATGAATTATTTTAGAGCTCAGGCAGGACCATCACTATAGCTGGATCTTAAATAAAAGAGTGAGTTTACTGGCCACACTAATTAATCCGCATGGCAAACCATAAAATGACTATAAAGAGAAGTTCAATTAGTCCATAGTGTTCCCCCCACTTTTCATTCTTAATTCAAATTCAACCAAACCAATTTCTAGCACAGAACAGGCTTTGCCCTCCCTGGTCTGTGCTCCTACCAAAGCACTTTCAAGGGCTTGGGAAGAGGTAGGATCTTTCATTAGACCTTACACATGGAGAACACAGATATTCATGAAGTCCTGAACTCCGAAACTAGAATCTTACCTCCCTTTTCCAGATGATTTATTCAAAGACACTCTCCCTTCAAATCATGCTGCTTCTATGTCCTTAACTCATGCTGGCTTCAACAATGACCTCAAAGATTTTTATTCCGTTTTTTCCTTGTGCTTTAGTTGAAAAGAGACAATGCTGGTCTTTGTGCTTTAAGTTTAGAGGAAAACAAGACAACAGGTAGGAGCAATAAGCCCTTTGCCAAAAGAGGAGAGAGTTCCTTAAATACTGATGTCCCCCAGCTCTCAGACATCTATGGATCCGATGAGCTTCAGAAATCACTTTTGACCTGTAGTGAAGGAGCTCTGAGCACAGAACCTACCTGACCATGATCAACATGCTTATTTTTCATCCCTCTTGATGAGCTGAACATGGCTTAAATAAGTGACTGCAGAACTGACAGCACCATCACCTAATGACTTGGGAAACAGGAGAGGTGAGTTTGAGAGGTCTCAGCTCTGTGGGCTAAATCCCAAAGGTGTTACTTTGTGATGCATCTTCACCTCTCTAAGCCCAGCCTTGGGCTTTCTGGCCTCATTACCATGGAATGGCTCCATGGCTTTTCTTTTGGCCAAGTGCACCTCTGACTTGTGTCATAACAGGACTCACACATGCATCACCTGCAGCCTTGGCCAAGCTACGTCCTCCAGAGTCACCAGCCTGCAGAGCCACCAGCCTGCAGAGCAGTTAATGGAAAAGAGACTCAGGTTACTGGGAGAGGAGAGGGAAAGCCTCACTGTCCCTGGCTGTCAGGGCTGAAGCACTCCCTCAGGGAGCTGGAGCACATCTTTGAAGATGTGACTTGGAGAAGAACCCTGCTTTTCTCCAGGCCAGGAAAGTCACACCGCTGCACCTTGCAGAGCCTCACTCTCATGGGGTGTTTTCATCCCATGTATCAAATAGGTGGTCATTGCTTTAGAAGGCCTCAGCCCGTTTCTGTCCCTGTGCAGATGTTTAGCCATGCAGCTGTGTCATTTCTGTAGGAAAAGATGCCTTTTGGAGGCAATGCCAAACCTTCAGCACTGTCAGGAATTTGAAGGTCCACACCTTCAGTGATGCTTTTATCAGTCCCTGAGATCAATCATCCAGCATTACTGTTGCTTGGAAAGCACCCAAATTCCAGTGAAGGCAGAATTTTTTGGCTCTGGCCTCCTGCCTGGTCTCTAGATAGGAAGGTGGAAGTAGCTGACCATCTTCTACCTCACAACAGGACTGAACAGAGAGGAAAGAAGGCTCAAGAATTGTGTTTTGTATATTTCATGCTTGCTGGAGCATGTCCTGTGGGGTTTATTCTGTCATTCTTAATAATGGCAATGCTACCAAAGTCCGGGCACAAAAAAAATCCTCAACTACTATCAACATAGAATATCCCCCCTAATTCCAAATCACATTAAACTGGGGTGAACTTAATCCTGAGGGCAAGGACAAAGCAGTGAATCCCATTTCCTAGCAGGTCCCAGAATGTGTCATTAGCAGCAGAACAACCCCTCCAGCACTGCGTTCGCTTCCTTTTATTGCAAATGCCTTTTGGTTAACAGCAAGGATCTGGTTTAATTTTACAGTTACCCGGTGACCACAGGACGCAGATTGTGCATCACTAGAGAATGTGCAAATGTCTGCCTGCCTTCCCTTGTTCCAGCAGTAACGAGCGATCACAGGAGCACAGCCAAGCCAGTGTGGCCATGCGAGGGGTGGTTGTGACAGTAATTGGAGAAACTGCCGAATCAGCCAGAAGAACAAAGGTTCACAGCAAAAACTTGAACTGGGCAGACGTATCTTGGAAATACCAAGCAAAAAATAACCATAAATAATGATGAAGATTTGGCCAGGAGAGGTCGAGAGATGCCATTTGGTTGGGAGGCACCTACCAAGGTGCCCAAGGAAGTCCTCTTCAGCAGGACAATGGGTTTCCAACCCTGTGGTATAATAAGGGACAGATTTTTCTAAAGGACTTCCTTGCCTTTTGGTGCAGAGATACTGAGTGGTGCCTCCAAAAGTCTGGAAGCATAAGAATTAAGGTAGTCATGGCCACTTATGCTGTGCTGAACTCCAAACTAGGGACTGGGTTATACCATACCTGGCCTGTATGGGGACATTTTGGCTTGTACAAATCATAGTACATAGAAAGAAGCCTCCAGCCTAGGCCGGTCCTGTGGGTTGTGACAATGAAATGAAGGGGCCTAAGGGCTGCAGAGAGATTTTTGGGGGCCAAATTAGCTTGCAAGCACTTCACTCTTCCTGTTGATTTTACCCAATGTACTTGAGCTATTTTTGGTGTCTTCAGGAACACAAATCCAGCACCTCTGTGCCATTGCAGCATTGCCAGAAGCAGTCAGTCAACCTGTGTGGGCACTGCTCATCAGAGCCCTTGGCACAAAAGGAAAGTTGAAATGGTTCATAGGAAGTTTAACGTTTCAGACAGAGAAATTTGGCCTGAATACCCGAGGCTATGTGGCTAAAGCCAGAGAGAGTGCTTTACGGAGGCTTAAACAGCTTCCTTTGGAGCTTGATGGTATTTGAAATCCATCCAGACTGAGTCAGTAACAGGTTGAGGAGGTAACCAAATCAGGAGAAAGCACGTGCCACGGAGAGGGCTGCCCACTGCCCAGGCATAGCACACATAAGACCCTTCTCTGCCAGGCTGACTGCAAGAAGGGGAGTTTCCCAGAACAGCCATTAGACCCTTCTTGCATTAATGGTGTGGATGACACCAGATTGCTGTGTCCCACCTTGCTGAAATCTTCCCTTAGCTCTTGTAGCCCTGAGAATCAATTTAACTTGTCAGAAGGGTCCTGTGCCTATTGCTGGCAGTGTCCAGAGGCAACCTCCAAACCCAGACTCAGGTCGCTGCCTCTGAAGACAGTCAGCAGTAAGGACCGGCCGTTCCCCACCCGTTATGTTGTTGTAGGGAGCAGAAGCCTGAGAACAGCTGCGCAGCGGCAGGAAGCCTGTCACAGCCCACAGCTGGAAGCAGTTTCCTTGCAGAGGCTGAGTGCAGCTTCCAAGCCCCAGGGTGGAAGGAGGATGCTGCAGGGAAGCAGGGCAAAGCAGAGGAAAGGAGGGAAGGAGACAAGGAGCTGTAATGAAGTGCACTCATGCGTATGTGTGAAGGAACAACCTGACACACAAGACGTGTGCCAGCGAAATCCAAAAGAAGTGTGTCCTGATGCTTTTCTGCTCATGTCACACGTGCAGGGCTGACCTCAAATGCCTTCCGTCTGGCATCACCACACTCCCAGAGGTGATGGGACTCAAGTGACGTATTTGATCTTGGGCTGTGTCTGGTTCAAGCTCCTCAGCAGAGCACTTAGCCTGATAAAAACTAGGAGGAGGGACAGCCTCAGCTGGAAGAGACTCATCCCCATAGCTGTCTGCTGGGGAGCAATGCTTGGACCAGGAGCTGCCCAGTTTTGCGCTGTAGCAACAAGGCCCTCAGCTCCCTTTCCGCTAACCCCAAACCAGTCAGACAGGAGCCCTTCAAGGCAGACATTAGGACACTCTGGTCAGGTTTGTCTTTGTTTACTATACCCAGTCACTGCTAAATGAAAAATATCTGAGCAGTCCTTGGACTTAGGTGTAGAGTCCAGAGCTGCTCACTGCTTGCTGCCTGGCCCATGGAGTTTGGGGGTTGGAGGTTTCCACATCTGTGCCAGGAAACTAAACCATATCTACCCGTGTCCCCTAGGGTGGGGAATCATAGGATGGTTTGGGTCAGAAGGGATCTCAAGGATCCTCTAGTTCCAAACCCCCTGCCATGGCAGGGACACCTCCCGCTAAACCAGGGTGCCCAAGGCCCCATCCAACCTGCTCTTGAACACATCCAGTGGTGGAGCATCCAGTTATTTAATAAGACCATGTCCTTATTAAATTCATTCTCTAAGAATGATAACTATGTTAAAAATTGGCCCTGCCCCCTGCTAACACCTGAGGAAAGCTTAGGAATCAATGGTGCAATGGGAGCATCCTACCAGCTGCACAATACAGACCCCTAGGTCCAGATGACAGCATACTAACAAATGCCAAGCATGTGCTTGAGGAAAACTACAGGTTTTCCCCTGATTTCTGAGCCCCGACACTTTTTAAGGTTATGTCTCTGCCCTGCAGCCATTATCTACTGATGTACACAAACCCTTCCCAGCCCCATCCAGCCACACTCCATTTCCACAGCCTGCAGCAGGACACCCTCCTCCCGAACCATTTCTGCGTGTCGTTAAAGGCAATGCCAGACACTGACTTCCCTAGCTGTGTAAACACAGCAGAGGTACTAAAGATAGCATCAGACCATTTCTCAAAATCACAAAATTTCTTCTACGCTGAGGCTAGAAAATGGCAAACAGAATGAAGGATTTGGCTCCACAATATTCGCTGTTGTCATGACTCATGAGTTATTTTTATCTTTTTTCTAACAGAACAAATGGCCGCGGTAATTAATCTCCATCTGTTTTGACAATGGCCTGGCCAAACACTCTTGCATACAGTCAAAGTAAGGAGAGGAGCACAACAGCATCGTGAGTGTGAGTCAGTATTTTAAATATTTTCTTGTGCTTGCTTTTTTACATATCTTTAAAATATGCTTATTTGCCCTACTTAATGTATGAAGTAAAGTCAAAAGGAGGAATAAATGCTGTTACTCAGGTTAGTTGCACAGATATCAATCTCTGTTTTGAAGCTCGACCACATGCGAAACAAGAGCTAATCAAATCATGGCAAAGGCAAAATTAATCTGAATCTTTTCAAGAGGATCCAGTGAGGAATCACCCAGTCCCAGTGGAGGATTAAACTCTGCCAAACTCCTTCCAACTTTATTGGCCAATAATTATTTCTGTGGAAAAAAATGTTGCAGTCAAACACTCCCCCAGAAGTACTTTTGTTTTCTACAGAGATGGCTGAGCAATGAAAAGATGTATTAGTGGAGAATATATTAATGAGGAATTTGAGGAGAAACGGCCAAAAAGTCAGTGAGTGGAATTTCCACAAAACACCTCCGGGGTATAACTTTGCAGATGCCCAGCACTCCCTATGGGGTAACAATCATACCCCAGACTCTGAAAACAAGTATTTTTGCCACCCAGCATGCCTAAGGGGAATACCAATTTACTGTAGTAGTCCACAGCTACTGATAACAACTCATCCATGAGCTCAAAGGAGCAAGCACTTCATCTTCTGAGTTCAGGCAACCCCTAATTGTTGGCTTAGCAAAATTCTTCTGCTTATCCCATAAGTGTAAATTATGGGCTTTGTCCCTTTCTATGAAGCATCATGTTCTCATGGTCTAGCGGATATGAGCTGGACAAGCCTGTCTTGTAAATTTGCCACTGTATGACAGTCTCTCGTGGGATTTATGCAAGCACATCCTAAAATAAGAAGCATCCATTTTCAAAACTCACTACTAACATACTCTCTGAACTACTCTGCCACCTTTATTTAATAGCGTTTTCCTTGCAATGACCCATGAGATAAGACAATAATTAGACGTGGTCTTAATGGCTCAAAGTCAGTGTGCTGGTTCTGTTGCGCAACAGGACATTGTTATAACACCACAACTTTTAAGATCTCAGAAAACATCCTCCAAGTAAACGTGTCAGTAAACGTGATGCTTTTCCTTCCTTCAGGCTTTGTGAAAGTGAGAGGAAAAACTAGTTTACAGCACAGTCTCTGCCTTTCACTTTTATTTAGCAAAAGAAAGAATCTATTTTGGAGTTGCTTTTTTTTTCTCTACCTATGGGAAAATTCTGCAGGCTACATACTCCTAGGTCTTCCAGTGCTGCAATATCTGTATTTGTGTTGAAGATAAACACTGACAAATTTTTCTGATTTCCAATTTATGGAGAATGTCCACTGATGTGTTTCCTGGAGTTTCATGGAACTGATGTGTTTGATAGTATTCAGAAGATATTTTTAAACTGTTAAAGGAAAATACACAAGTATTTCCTGAATTTGTTTCTTCTTAGCCCATAGTTTACATGAAATATTCAGCAAAGGGAAGCAAAAGCTGAGTTTCAACCAAACCCAGACCAACACAGAGCTTCTGGTGGAAACCATGTTGGGATTAAATGATTTCCTTTGGTTTCCATCCAAAACCAAGCTGAACGTGGATTTCTGGGTTGAGTTTCACTTTGAATTTTTGGTTTTATTCAGTTATGAAGAATTAAGTGAAACTTGGGAGGTTCAAACCCTCATTGAATGATCCTGAAAAATGATCTGCAAAACCCCTTGCTATGGAGTCATATTTCATACCTTTGATCTCTGTGGATGCTGGGAGCAGCACTCATGTCTCTTCCAACCTATAAAAAACAGGCCAGTGAAGCCAATACATTTTTATGTAGACTTCGATATCCAAGAGACAACGTCCAATCCCAGCCACCACCCTGGGGCCAGCTGGAAAGCAGGAAATCCCAGAGTTCTCCTTTCTCCCAGAGAAGGTCCATCAAAGCCAGCAGGTACCACCCCAAGCACTCCATGAGCCTACTGAGAAATGCAGAGACATAGGCAACTAGGGCTCTTACTAACTTCTTCCTCTAGGAAGAGGAAAACGTTTACCTTCCTCAGCTCCTTGCTTGTGCTGAAATCACAGGTAGTGCTCTTTGGACTTCCTAGCATGGTCAGTATGTCCATGAGATCCCAGTTATGTGGCATAGCTGTCACTGTACAGCCCACCCCGGCTGGCCAATCATTGAACTGCTTAGCCATCCAAGTGCTAGGCATTTAACTCTTGCTTATCTACTTACCTACACCCTGAGGTGTAATCCCATGGTGTGCCAGCTTTGGCAGGAGAGATGGTGCAAGAACTTCTGGCCCCACCGCCTTGGATCTTCACGGCTTATGATCATTCATAAATGATCTGTTAGGTCCCTTCCAACCCAAACCATTCTATGATAGCTTGCTTTTTAACTGAGATCATTTCCATGATCTGACTTGAAGCCTGACCTACACAAGGTAGTATAAGGAAACTGGGGAGGGGTTACATGCATCATAAACTGAGTAGCTCTTAGGGGAGGAGAAGCCTTTGAAGCTACTGTCTTCTTCAAAATACCCTCAGGTACTCCTGTTGGACCCATCTTATGGATGTGTGACATATGTCTCCCAGTTAAGTCATCTTTATGGAGCACGTATTTCCTGCTCCCTTGTGGTTTTATTTTCTTCTCCCTCTTCAAATACTTCCGGCCTTTGGCTGTCTGGGATTGAATTCCCTGGAGCCTTAATAGTCTTGGAATCCCTCCACTTCTATAACTTGATTTTACTATTTAGAAGAAAGTTTGGTTCTCCCTCCCAAAAAAAAGAGAGAGAAGAAAGGGGGGGAGGTGGAATTCACCCGCCAACAAAGCAGCAAGACACAAAAAGACAAGATTATTCTCCTTAGCCCTTCATAGCATTGGAGTGCGTTTCATTTCGGTGTCTGCACAGGCCTTTGTAGCAGCCATCTGATTGAACATTACTTATACTGCGTATTATATGCACTAATGAGAAAATGATTCTGAATTGCCCCTAGGGATGGTTATGATTAAACTATTTGCCTTCACTTCCTCTGCTAAATTAAAGCAACCAAGAGAAAGAGAGAAAAAAAAAAACACAACACCAAACCAGGCTCAATCTGGAAAGCAGTCAGAATAACTGTTTGGTAAAGTTTCTGAATTCCTAGGAAGACTTTTTTCTCCTAAACCTGGTGATTGGCTGCATATTTCATGCTGCCATTTGAAGCTAAAGCTGCGACAAATATGTGACACGGAGAAGCATTTTGGAAGGCTGAACTAGGCATGATTTTCTATGTTGTCAACTAGTTTGAAGCCCCCATCAGCTTTAATTGCACAGGACTGAAGCTGCTAAAGCCCTCGCTTCCACTGAGGAGCTCCTCCAAGGCGTCAGCCGTCTGTCTCTTAAAAAGACCGTTTCAGAGGCTCACATACACGGAGCCTCGTTCAGACGTTTTATTTAAACTCTTAAATCTGTCGAGCTTTGGATGAATAAACAAGTCCCTGAAATGCAATCCATTCTTACCGGTCAGGGTTTGCAAGTGTTTTTCGGAGAGAAGAAACAAAATGTCATTTTTGTTTCCTTTGGCCCTTTTAAACACAGCGGGGTCTGGGGAGCAGCGTTCCATTAAATGTGCGTGTGCCCCTGTGTGATCACGCACTGGGGCTTCAGCTGAGTTTTATCCATGATTGTCCATGGCTGTTGGATTACATGATGAATTAATCAAATGTGTGCAAACTCCATGGGGCAAATTGCCAGGTCACACAGCTTCTGAAGCAGTAGTTAAAATAATTGAACTGATGGGTCCCAAACTAGAGTTCGCGTCTCTCTGGAGGTCCCCGAGTCTCTGCAAAGTGGCCACCATCATCTTCACACTCTCCAACCTGGACACTGTCTCACTCCCATGGCCCGACCCAACACATTGAGATCAATCACTGTAGCTGGTTTATGGACTCCTCCCATCATCCCAGTGACAGGGAACAATCCTAAGATGACCTGTCTGACAACCCATCAAAGCACCACAGCTTCTCTGCTGCAACCTGAGACATGCACATTCGTGGCACAGAAGCATGCTTACACCCAGCTTGTATAACAGTTTGTCTCACCAAGCTCTGCAGATACCTCGATGGTTCTTCAAAAGCTAACTAGGTACCGAGTTTAGACACAGAATAATAGAATGGTCTGGGTTGGAAGGGACCTCAAAGATCATCTAGTTCCAACCCCCCTGGCATGGTAGGGACACCTCCCACTAGACCAGGTTGCGCAAGGCCTCATCCAACCATCTGAACACATCCAGTGTTGGGGCATCCACGACCTCTCTGGGCGTCCTGTTCCAGAGACTCACCACCCTCAGAGTGAAAAACTTCTTCCTTATATCTAATCTGAATCTTCCAGTTTGAAGCCATTACCCCTCGTCCTATCACTACAAGTCCTTGTAAAAAAGTTCCACCCCCCAGCTTTCTTGTAGGCCCCCTTCAGATACTGGAAGGCACCCAACAGAAAAACAAAAAGCTGCATCGCAGAATCTTTCTATAGAGGTACTAATGATGTCACAACACAACTTTCAACAATGTGTCCTTTGTTTTATTCTTTGTGTATCACAGGGACATGAAAAAATGTATTGTGTATTTATTTGTATGATACCAGAGGTCACATGGACCTTTGGTAACTTGGGATAAGAGGAACCTGCTCTTCCTTTCCTGTGGCCATGAAGAACAAATAACAGAATAATTCAGATGCAGTTGTCTGCACCAGTGACATCTGAAGATGGGGGGGGTGGGGGGGGGTGGATAATGCTCCTATTTTCTCAGGTTATGGAGACAAGTCCAGGCTCGAAAGGTCTCTGATCTTGGCCCAATGCTTGCCATAACACAGATGGTCACTGGGAATTATTCACACTGCTTAATTTAGGGTGGACTACCTCAGGAAGCTGAGGTCCCCATCCCTGAGGCCCCAGTCTGTACCAAGACTATAGGTATCTAATGGGTTCCCTTGAAGGAAGCCATTTCTGTCCACATACAGTCCATGGTGAGAGAAAAAAACTTTTGAAAGTCTTGCAGGGAACACAAGCAGTCACAAACAGCCCCAAACACAAGTATCCAACCTACCTACCCAAGGTAGACAGGCTTTTTCCTTCAGAGGTTCTCAAAGGTGCTTACCATTAACTACCCAAAGAAACGTGGATCTTCGTGGCAGAAACATCTACAATTTTGTCATTAGATAGATGCCCAAATAAGACAGGATTTGGGGTGCCTGACAAGAAATGAAACCAAATGTCATGCTCTTGGTTTAAGGTCTAGTTTCATGCATTCAACTGATATGCAGCTGTCTGCACCACCAGGTCACTGGTGCATGTTGGCCATTGCCCGTGTGTGTTTCTGTGGACAAAGAAAGGTGAAGAAGAGAGAGGGAGGTGACAGATGCTTCTGGACATATACATTGCAACCAAGAAGCTGTCCCTTATATCTCCAGGCCTCTTGTGCAGAAGCATTGTGGTTTTGGTGGCAGGAATGCATTTCCAACTGACCTCATGCTCAAACCCAAAGGCAGAGTCTTTGTTTCCTCCCCACACCGCTCATCCCCTCCCCACCATAACTGGAAGGTTATGTGTTTCTTAGCTACTGGTCAGACTGGTAGTGCCTGCCAAGAAGCTTTCAGGGAATTTCCTCACTATGTAACAAATTTATGAGTCATATGAAAATCTGGGAAATGATTCAACCAGCTGTCTTTCGTTGACTCAAAGATTTTTACAACACCTCGGTGCCTCATCTTTGATTTGAGCCAGCAGAATGGTTTATTGTAACATCAAATGGTCTTATGTTCACTCAAAGGACACTTCCTACTACCAAAAAAAAAAAAAAAAAGCTGTAAAACTTTTGAAAACAGCCTGCAGCTAGGAGAATGATGCGCAGAGCTACTATATTTATTCACTATGAACTGATGAATGTGGCTGGATGGCTACGTCTCTCCAGGATGGTTGTGGAGGTGGCTGTCACTGAGTGGTGGGGCTCAGCTGCTGCAGGTACAGCCTTCATGCATGGCAGGCTTGCAAAAGCTTTTGTTCAATTTCTGGGCACATGTCATAGAATGAAATAGCACGGAATTATTTGAGTTGGAAGGGACCTTTAAGGGTTGTCTCATCCAATCTCCCCTGGACTGAGCAGGGACATCTTCAGCTAGAGCAGGTTGCTCAGAGCCCCACTCAGCCTCACCTCAAATGTTTCCAGGGATGGGGCATCGACCACCTCTCTGGGCAACCTGGCCAGGGTTTCACCATCCTCAGTTTAAAAAAATCATTCCTTCAATCTAACCTAAATCTTCCCTCCTTTAGTTTAAAACCATCACCCCTTATGCAATCTCTACAGGCCCTGCTAAAAACTCTGTCCCTATTTTTTAATAGGCCCCCTTTAAATGCTGAAAGGCTGCAATGAGGTCCCCCCAGAGCCTTCTCTTCTCCAGGCTGAATAACCCCAACTCTCTCAGCCTGGCCTCGCAGCAGAGGGGTTTCATCCTTCTGATCGTTTTTGTGGCCTTCCTCTGGAACTGCTTCAACAGGTCCATGTCTTTCTTGTGCTGAGGACTCCAGAGCTGGACACAGTACTCCAGGTCAGAGGTGAAACAGCTGTTTCAAGGAATTTGAGCAGATCTCGGCTGAGCAGCAACTCAGTTAAAACAAGGGAATGTTGTCAGTTGTTATCTTTTCACCCTTCAGTTTCAGGCACAGCCTTCAAAACCTTGGATTTGACTGAGCAGATAGGGATCCTGGCCACCGAGCAGCCTTTGGAGGGAACTTTGCAGGAGAAGTCTGCACTCGCACAGGGTTTTAGACACCTCGGTCCAGCCAGCACACAGCTCCTGCTCATAGCCGCAGGGCCAATGGTTGAGCAGGAGGGGATCCTGCTCTTCCAACCACATTTCTGAGATAGTCTCTGTTATATCCAAGGAGTGCAACTTGCAGTATATTATTTGCCCTGGGAGAGAGAGGTTACATCCCCTCAAACAGAGGCAGAAACTGGAGCAGAACCTTCCATCATGATGGAAAATGCTCACTGTAAGAGACAGTCATAAAGAACATTCTTTCCATCATCCTTTCTGAGCAAAACCATCCAGAGTCTCTCTTTGTTGTGCTGGAATCACTGGTACCCATGTGCAGGAGCAACGCTCACAGACTGGGTTGGCCAAGATGCAATTGGGAACCCCATCTTACAGGTGTCTTAGGATGGTCCCAAGCATGTGGAGCACTCAGAGAACAGAGCTGCTGCTGGAAGAGAGCTGGGCTGAGGAGTAGGCAGATATCTACACCTGCGGACACTAGGCTTAAGAGCAAAGTGAGTGAATGTGTCCCTCTTGAGTTACACAGCCAGCTTGGACTCCCCTCCTTTTCTTAAGGGGACGTCAAGTACCAAAAAATCCATCTGTAAGTCTTTGCAGGTTGGAGGTGGTCCCTCCAAGCCTCATCTGGTACAAGGATGGTGTATCAGCCAGAGCTAAACCTCTAACCAATGGCTAACGTGTCCCTATGGTGGGATACACCAATAAAGTCCTGATGACACTATAGGGAAAGCATTCCTTCAAAAGCTTTTCAATCTCCCCCTCCTCCATTGTCCATTGTTATTCTCTTGATGGAGTAAAAGTTGAATAAAGGTCACTGGATTCAGGCCTAGAGTAATATTCTTGTAGGCATTGAAATTGCTTCCTCAGCACGGAAAAGCAGGTCTGTCAGGAGCATGTGATCCTTGCCAGCAGCCTCCTGCACAGGGAATGGGGGAAAGGAAACCACTGACATGTCCATCAGGAGCCCATGGGCAAGGCCCTTATACCACAACAAGTGTTATGAGCATTTCCAGTGCTCACACCCAGCAAACACTGTAGGTCTCGGTGAGAAAAAAAAGAGTCCTGCATGGAGCTTGTGGTGGCATGGCACCCAGGAGAGGGACATGAACGTACCCTGAGATGCTTACTGAGGACAGCACCACCAGCAAGCAGCCTTTGCTGGAGGCAAAGCAGGACTGTGGGTCTTCTGCTGCTGGCCCAGGCACTGCAGGTAATGTCCTACAGCCAGGAAGTCCTCAGCTCTTTATTTACCACTGCTATTGGTAATAATCATCATTGATGGGAAATGTGCTTTTTGCTCAAGAATATCAGAATAAGAGCAATGATATTTTGGCAGAGCTACATGAGACCTGAAAAGCCAGCCCACTAAAGAGCCAACAAGTGTGCTATTAAACAACTTCCGCCAGTTTAATCATTCAGGATTCGTAGAGTCGTATTTGCTAATTTCAGAGAATCATAGAATGGTTTGGGTTGGAAGGGACCTCGAACGTCATCTAGTTCCAACCCTCCTGCCATGGGCAGGGACACCTTCCACTAGACCAGGTTGCTAAAGGCCCCATCCAACATGGCCTTGAACACCTCCAGGGATGGAGCATCCACAAACCCCCTGGGCAACCTGTTCCGGTGCCTCACTGCCCTCAGAGTGAAGAATTTCCTCCTAATTTTGAATCTGAATCTCCCCACTTCTGGTTTGAACCCATTACTCCTTGTCCTATCACTACAGGCCTTTGTAAAAAGTCCCACCCCTCAGCCTTCTTGTGGGCCCACTTCAGACACTGAAAGTCCAGAATAGGGTCTCCCCAGAGCCTTCTCTTCTCCAGGCTGAACAAGCCCATCTCTCTCAGCCTGTCTTCATATGAGAGATGTTCCAGCCCTCTGATCATCTTTGTAGCCCTCCTCTGGACTTTCTCCAACAGGCCCATGATTCTGTGCTTTTTTAAAACTACAGAGGTGGATAAATCCATTTCATAGGTGGCACTAGAGCTAACCAGAGAGTGGGAAGCAGAAGGAGAGCAGAAATTATTCTTCTGGGAAGAGTTAAATTGCTGCAAATTGAATAGAAGAAAAACAGGAATTTATTATTGCAGAACTAAACCAACACTCCATATTAAATATCCAAATGAATTTAATTATTAGAACCATGTTTCCAGCATGAGTTTCCATGTCTATGAAAGCAATCTGCCACACAAAGAATTGCCCACAGTAGCCCAAAATCCTTTGTTTTAGCCACTCAATTTCACTGCCAAAATGCTTGTGGCAAGCAGCTCTCAGCATAGGCTGGAACTAATGCTCCTCTTGCAGCAGTGACCCAGAAGTTTGCAGCTGTAACATGGCTTACAAATCTTGAAATGTTTTGTGTCATCATCTGGGGAATCCACTGTACAAGATAGTAAAGGCACACAGAATACATTTTAAACAGACAGGACAAGTAAGGGTTCAGAGGAGAGCAATATTATTTCAATTTATTGGGGGTCACAGCCTATATTCAGTGAACTGAACCACCCTTCTCTGTCCAGGGACTTAGAGCAGCTGTTCTCTTAATACAAGTATTCAGGTAAGAAGCATAAATCCTTGTCAAAATTTTTATCCGTATCACAAATACACATACACCAGTTTGCATGAAAATCTTGTTTCTATCCATTTCCAAAGGATACAAAGCTGGGAATGGTGGAGGATGAGGGAATTCAAAACTCGAGGCAAAGAAAAAACCCTAAATGGTGATATAGTCTCGTGACTATTTGCTGGTTGAGAATTCCCCTTTCATCCTTCCGTCCCCTTCCCGTTGAGCAGCATCGTGGCTACCATTTGTAGCAGGCAGAGAGCACAAAGATATCTGACTTTGGGGGATTTGGCAAAGATTTTGGACTTGAACCTAGCAGCAGATACAGAGCGCTTGTAACATTCAAAACAGTCCCTCTCTTTCTTGACCTCTGTGATTTTTATTGCTTATCTGGGTAGACATAATCATTTTAAGATGTCTCCCCTTACTTACCATAAAATAACCATGAATTATTTTTAAAAAGGTAGATAATAAACTTCAGAATAGCTCTTCAATGTACCCAAGCAGACAAGGGGGAATGTGAGGTTACTGCCATGAAGGATAGCTTCTGGCAGCTGATCTGAGAGAGCTGCTAATGATTTTAATTAGCTTTTGGAAGCACAATCCACCCATTCTGAAGCCGGTGCCCTGCTGCCAGTGATGATGCTTTGGAAGATCAACAGCATAAAACATTTTCTGTAATGAGACTTCGTACAACTCCGCATGTCACGCAAGGAGCGATTTGTCTCCCGCAGAACCGCAGTAGGAAATCTGTAGCTGGAAAGCTTTCCAGCTGTGGACCTCCAGCAGGTAACAGACGTCCTCCCCTGGGCAATCGGGGATTAATGACTAGGCTCTGAGACCTGGCACCTTCAGGTGCAAATCTGAAAATCAGCTTTTCCTCCTGGCAAATCATCTCACCTCCTTAATTATTTCATCTATTTAGGTGATAGGCTTTTTGGAGGGATGTTTGTACATGTTTGTACAGCACCTCATATGGAGTGAGGACTTCATTAGAGTTGGGGCTATCAGCCTGCAGGAATAGGAACAGTGAAGTAGCTATGAACTGGGCAAAGCAGCAGTAGACACTGGCCCCTTGGAGGTGGTTGGGATAAGGTCCTCTCCTGGATGGCTAAAGCTGGACCACGGTTCAGCAGGGAACAGCGAATCTATTCTAATGAGGAAAGTGCAATAGGAAATTATATTTAAACTATTAAAAATATAAGACTACATGAAGGACATTTAACTGCATTTTCCTTTGGAGCCTTGGTGAACATGTCAATGTTCTGCATGTTTGTAGATTCGTACCTGCGCTGGCCAGAGCTAGGAGCAGTCCTGCTACCATTCAGGGCCTGGCTGGCCTCAGGGTTAGGGCAGAGAGAGAGCTATCCCTGCATGTCCCACAGCCCATCCACTGAGAAGCCATCCCTAAGATCCTGCGAGCTGAAGGAGGGTGAGAAATGCATGTGTGTAAGAATGACAGGCAGCTGCCCTGCCAGGCAGCCAGTTTGCAAAAGCAGGAACCTATGGCTTCCTGAAAATCGCTGAGGTGCCTCAAGTCGGGTGATGAAAAGCAGAGGGACCCAAAAGCAATAATATCTTTGGAGGCTTTCATCATGTCCCAGCAGGACAGTTAGCAGAGTCTGATGGCCAGCAGAACATGTTAACAGCACAGCTTTGCCAGCCTACAGCACCTTCAACATCTCCATCAGAATTCGGTTGGGAAGAGCCAAGAAAAACCCAGCGAAATGGGGGAAAGACATTTGTAAAGGACTTCAAAAACTGCCGAATGTCAGAATATACTGCATAGAGAACTTCAAAATGACCTCACTCAACACCCCTCCATGTCTGCAGCCACCCTCTAATGTACGTATTTTAGGAGGCAAGCTTGAAGGAATGGCTGAGACAGCAGCTGGTCCTTCAACACAGGCAATGGTTTACAGCAGGGGAATGCAGGAGGGAAAAAATGCAAGGTATATATATTACTGGTGTGGAAGGAGACATTTGGACTGGGAGATATTTAGGCTAAGAGTTAATTAGTTCAAGTGTTTGTGTTGAATTTGTGACCAGGTAGGAGGACACTGGCCCAAGGCAGAGATGTCCCTGTGCTCTACAGGTGATAGCAGCTGCCCTCCCAGCCTGTAGGGGAATTTGAAGTTTTCCAGAAGAGACAAGGAGGATTCAGCAGATGCACACGTGGAGTCACCAACAGTTTTGAGCGCAGCATGACTTTATGCTGACTGATAGAATTACAGATAGGTAGATATTGAACATATTATTAAGTAGAACAAATCAGATCAAAGTAACTGACCAGAAGTTTCACAGAAAATGCAAATGAAAGTTGGGCTTAGTATCTTCTACAACCTAGGGAAAGTTTGGGTTACTTTTATACCTTCTGTTGTAAATCATCGGGTCCAGAGCACATGTTTAAGTACTTTGCTGAATCAAGGCCATTATGAGTAAGAGCCTGGCAATGCTCCCCTGTTAATGAGCTTCCAGGAAATGTACAATTCTTTTTAGAAGAAGTCTAATGAAGACAGATTTGTACGAGATCTCATTGGATGCAGCCAGAAAACCCAAACTCATCAACTAAACAAAAGCATGGGAGTCATTTTTTTGGGAGGGGGGTATCTGATTATACTTCCAGGAGTGTTGGTGTGTAATGCTTTCAAACTTTCATTGAACTTTACTCTCTCACTCCAGGCAATTATTTTTCCTTGATGTCTGATGTTGAATGATATACGTGCACCTGTGTGATAATGGCTGGTTAGATATATCTTCACTGAGCTGGGAAAGCCCAGAATGTCACCTCTACACTTAACCATTTTATTTCTTTTATGGCTCTGGTATGGATCCCTTCTCTAAAAGCTACCGGTGGAGCTTACATTTGTCAGGGGAAATGGGGATGTTTTATCTTACCAGCTGTTTAAAGTCTCCTACAACTTTGCAAACTGCTTTAAGAGTCCTTGCTTTTATCACTGCTCAAACTTCCAAGCAGTCACTGGAACAAAGGAAAGAACAGCTGGGAAGTTTTAAAAGCAGCCATGTTTGCCATTTCACTCAGGTTTAAGCACAATAATTAATAAAACTTCCCCTCCTCTTCCACCCCATCTCAGTGCATAATCACTTTGCAACAGGATTTCTTGCCGGCCCCTTCCACTGAGTTTCAGCCATTATATTCCCCTATTCCAAAAAAGCAACTATTATTATGATGTCACATCCATATTGCGCTAGTGTCCCACGTCAACCTGCTAAGACGCAGTGTGCTCGGGGCAATTTTTTATTAAGCATAAGAAATTCTTCATTCATCTGAAGAAGAAACCCTGCCAAGAAGCAGGAATACAGCACACATGACCAAGGGAGGCGAGAAACACCTTGCTTCACTTCAGCCATCCAGAAGTTAGGTATCTCACAAAGGCAAATCATCTGGGCTCCACCTACAGCCAACGTGAAGAGTCAGGGCCTCCAAAGGGTGATTTATCTTGGCTGCCTTGGACACCTCTTTTAGCACGGGATGAATCATTCCCTGACCCTCTCCCGCTCTCTCCGCTGACTAGAGAAGGATATCTGGCGTTAGCCAAACTTGCAGGCAGTTGCAGTTAGGTCAGGCGAATCCCATCTGGGCAGTGCGGTGGTCTGTCCAGCCTGGTTTTCAGTCAGGCTTTCCATCAGCAGATGATGAGGGATGCTCTGCAAGGATGCAAAACAAAGAGCAGCACTGAGATCTGTAATGTACAGGGCTGAACAGTAATAAAGTGTGAACGAAATTGCTTCCTTCCCCTCTGCGGTGATTAGCATATGCTCCGAAATATGAGGGCTGCATTGGTGGCTGTTGTAATTGTATCCCAACTGAAGCTGCTGGAGTAGATTTGAGGGGTGGAAATAAAACTGTGGATCCCTAGAAAATGAGACTGGGTCCTCCGAAAGGACCCAGAGGCTTGAAACAGCACCTGCAGGGAAACCAAATTGTGGGATTTTAATGGGAAATAGCACTGATCATGTTTTCACACAGTAGCTGCTCGGGGAAACAGCAGCAGCAGGTACAATTCTGACTATTTCCCAAAGGCACTTGAGGGTCTTAACTTCCACTAAATACAAATATAGACATTGAAATAACTGATTTTTTTTTTTCCTTTCTCTGACAATTAATGTCAGGATTGGTGGCTTTGGCCTTTTTGCTCTACTCAGGGCATCCCCATGGCTGCTGTTCTCCATCCCAGCAGGACACCCTCCATGCCATGAATTGAGTCCTCCCTCCAACAGGGTCCTTTATTCACATGACAGCACATCCAGCTGTGGTTGCAGCAGGGATCTTCCAGGGGTGAGTTGTCCTCGCTCAGAAATGACCTGGAGAGCTCCCCAAGATGTTCAGCTCCCCACACCCCAGGCTAATGCCATCTGCTCCATGGGGAGATCTCCCATATGCCACCAGAGGAAGAGATGGCTGAATCCAGCTTGAGAACTTGGCTGTTCAGCAGAACAGATCTCACTGTGGCTGTACAGACTCATGGCATTAACAGGCTTCAATGTAAGAAAAAACACTCGAAGCACGTTAAGCAGCACAAGGTACCTGTGTTTCCCAGCTTAGACCTTTCTAAGATAGTGGCAGCAACACTTCCGACAGACAGCATTTACAAATCATTATTAACAAAACAAAGCGCTTTAAAGAGAGTCACCGCAGGGCACTCTGGTCTCTGTTAAAACAGACTTTTCAAAAACATTTATGGACTTAAATAAAACTTGTTTCAGAACGCCAGTGAAATTGCCTCCAGGTTGCATTCTGGCTTTGCTACCAGTCTAGTCCTTAAAACTACTCACCGGGAACTCACCGGGAAAGGGAAAGGTTTTTTTCCCAGCAAAAGGGTTCCCGTGTGTGCTGCTCGGCTGTGAGAGTCCTGCCAGAATGCAGCCGGCCAGATGCGGGTGGCTGAGATTTGAGGCAGTGTATATAGCAGGTTGCCTTTTTTGTTACTATTATGATGACGAGGATTATGATGTGTATTACAGCCTTGCCTGAGAGTTCGAATAGGCAAAGGATGGGAGTTAGAAATCCTGTCGCAGAGGAACCAAGGCACAGTGAGATTAAACAATTTGCCCCAGGACACACAGGATGTAGGTGGCAGGGCTGGGAAATGAGCTCAGCTTTCCCGAGATCCAAATCAGACTCTTTAGAAGAGAGCTAACAACAGCACTTTTCAAGTGTCCATCCCACTGGTATCCAAGCTCATGTCCTGATGCCCAACCTGCATATAAACCATTGTGCTCTGGAAGAGGTTCTTCATCCTTCTGCCAGCAAATGCAAAAACCTCATTAATAAGAGTGGGAGAAAGGGTTGCAGAAATGCATTTGCTGGTAACTTTCACTCTCTAGCTCATATTGTTAACACACCCGGCTCCAAATGCTGGATGGCAGATGGAAATACTCATTGGCCTGATGGATTTATGGATGTTTGAATCCTTGTGGCAGTACATATTGCCTTCAGAACAACATTTTCTTCACAGTGAGCCAAGTCCTGGTACAGTTGAAGTTATTGGAAGTTTTGCCACTAACTTTAATGGGATCAGGATTTGGATTTGTGTCTGCAGATGCAAAATAACCTGCTATTGCAAGTCTGGAAAGCAGGAGTTGAATTAAATGGGGTGAGAGTGAGGAAAAAGAGAGAGAAAAATGTAAGCTCTGGTAAGATTTAGGATCAAGTTTTGCCCCATCTCTGTGTCTCCTTGTTCTGAAAGAGGTAGTCACACAACCACGCAGATGGTATGAGCAGATCAGCATTTGGCCCAGGAAGAAGTATTTTTCAATACTTCAGCAAGCAGCTGTAACCCCAGCCTGTACCACTGGTGACCAAAAGCTGTTTCTTGTGTGGCATTTGCCTGGTGCTGGTGTTGGTTCTCTCCCTGTTTTCCAGCAGATAATTGTCTACACCATATAAAAATTCTTAATTTTGAATATAAGATGGACATGCTGTGATATATAGCAGGGGACTGAAGTAAACAGGGTACTTTGGCCTGAGAACAGTCCGAACACTTTCTTTGAGATAAATCTGTAGAATCAATAAGAGATAAGAGCAGAGACAACTGGCCAAAGAGTCTGAGGTAAGACAAGCCCAAGCTTGAATGCTCCTGTGACATAGACCCCAGGACGTGTCAGCAGTCCTCTTTTCTCTGTTACCTCCTTACCTGGAAGAGATGGCCTGGGAAGCATTGCTTACTGGCCTGGCAAGCGTTTCTCATTGGGCAAATACCAAGAAGCACAAGACATTTCAGACAACAGACTCTTCTGGGGTGATTTCTAACATACTTGGTATAAAAGCACGGTTATAAAACTCACAATAATCTAAATTGGTACCCTGGTGGTAGACCAGGTGGTAGACCAGGTGGTGGATGCTGCTTTGGTGTGTGCTCACTGTAATATAGAGCTGCAGCACTAACACACAACAAGCAGAGGCTGTAGATATCCAACAGGTCCCAGAAGTCTCAGTTCTGGTGAGTGACACCACTCCCAGGCTGAGAAGCAAAGGATATATGTGGCACATTGGCCTTTTATGGTGCTCAGTGTTTCTTTTAACTCTTTTGCCGGTGATGGGGGTTTATGTCACAAGACACTGCAGCATGTGAATGTGGGTTTCACAGTCAAAGCAAACCGACGGGAGCCGATAATATCTGGCCTCTGCTCCTGACCTTGCCTTGGTGATTTTGAGGCTGCTCTGAAAGGACTAGGAAAGCTACAGATGCATTAGGTGGGGCAAGGGTGGTGTCACCTCCTTCAACTCATGCCCATCACCTCCTGGGGAAGAAGAACACTTTACCTAAAAATGATTTCAGAAGCTGAATCAAAGACCATCCACCAAGTCTGCTGAGCGTCTTCAATCTAGCTAGAGTGGAAAAACCTGTCGAGCGCAAGTCTTTTAACAGCTCTGCCTTGAAAGGGGAGACGAAATCCTTCCTCCTGAGCTGCTCTGCCTGGCCAGCTCCAGCTGCGAGCTCACAGCCGCTCTCCACCCTGGGCAGAGTGAGATAGCAATGTGGAAATCAACACCCGTGGCTGATTACACAAGGCAGGTGTGATGCCAAGAACATCGTCACCTGCTTCGCTTGCCAAGTACCTGGATGCAGCATGAACAATCGCATCCTGCAGATAGCTCCGTCAGCCGATGAGCACATTCCCCTTGGAGATAGGATGACTGAACATGCAAACTAATGTGCTTGTGAGCCTTTCATGTGCAGAGCTGTAACAGATGTTTAAAGATCATCCTCTGGCACTGGGAAAGTGTCTAGGAGGCCCTGGATAGGAGTTTTCTTGGCACAGTTTTTTTCAGATGAGCTGAAGGGGGAAAGTTCCTGTTAGCGATTATTTTCTGTCTGTGAGCAAAGGGCTTACGATGAGTGTCCCAGCTCATGTATTAGAGAATGCCAAGCAGATAAATGCAGCTTTCCTCTTCCCTGTGGGTCCCTATCTCTCAGCAAGCTGTACAAAGAGCCAGAAGACATCCTTTTTGGTGACACCAGCAATTAAAAACTGGCAGCTGGAAACACCTCACACTTTCCCTAACAGTGCTCCGCACAAATGTGAATGCCCACAAAAATCTCAGCCAACAATAACAGGGATTTATGCAGAAATTATGTTGAAGCTGAGAAAAAGCTGAGACAAAAAATGCTGGTGTAGGTGTGTTCTCTAAGGCCGGCCCCAGACCCTAGACACTTTGAATTGCAGTGTTATGGTCCTCTTTGCATATGATTGTCAGTCTCTTCGGTAAGACCCTTCCAGCCTGGCCGCTCTCTTCTCCCCAGTAACAAAGGCAGAGTTATGGTAGACTTGTCTTCTGATGTCTTCATGCAAATAAGTTGGACATTGTGATAACTAGACCCTTGCCAACACCACAAGAGCATGAAGCTTTGCAGCTCCCTGCAATTTGCCTGCCAGCAGAGCTCTGGGCTTGTTTTGGGATGGTGGGCACGGGCACAGGCAGCTCAGCACATGGACGGCCTTTGGGGCACAACCGGAGGATGCAACTTCTGCCTCAGTGTTCCATTCAGTAGGACCTGTCCTCAGAGCTCATCAGGAGACCGTGACCCTACCCTGATGTGTAAGTTAGGACGGAGTGTGTGAGGACCACCGTTATGTGATGCTGGTGGCCAGCGATGGAAACAGCAGGTCACCCAAGCTCTAGAAAATCTGGCCACTTTTTTGAGAACCTAAAGGGTGAACTCTACTGATGCTGGGTGAGGAGCTCATTGTAAACCTGGCCTGATGTTCCTCTGACTCTGTCCTCCATGTGCAGAAAGGGGAAAGCCCACAGCTTCTTTCTTTAACCTTTTCAATCTCCTGGCATGGTCCCCAGTGTATGGGCACTTCCCAGAGGTGGGTATATTTGATTTGCAGGTTGCTGAGGCTTTAAAGTTCCTATTTGCCATTTCTACCAATTAGTCAAATGCCTGGAACAAGCAATCAGGATAACATCTAACCAAACTCTATTCCTGCTATGAAACCCTACAGCAACAGTTTAAATTGTCCTACTGAGGACTACCCATCCCACCATAAAATAATGCCTACAGGGCACCACCACATGCTGCAAACCCTCCTGGGGTATGTCCTGTTTCATCAGTGAGGGTTTTTTTGTAGGGCAGCTAAAACGTCTTTGACTCACTCCATGGGTTTGGCTCGCTTACTGTGGAGCTACCTACCTTTAAACAAGAAGGAACATGCATTCTCTAGAGCCACTGCAAAGCTCTGGGAACCTTTTAACTGATTATACAGAGCTGGGAATAGACTCCTACTGACTGCTGCAAAAATTTAGACCTTTTCTTTCATGCTGTGTTGAGCAGAGACAGAGAAGACACAGAAGTAGATAAATAGGGTATAAAAGACATATTTCTAGCATAGATTGGAACATCATGGGGAAAACTCACCCACTCCTTCTTCTTCATTTATCAGTGGTGTGTTTCCAACACTGGCTTTTGGCAAAGGGATAATTCACTATTAAGGTGTAAGGGGAAACCTAGTATTGAATGGCCATCAAAGTTAAAGGGATGTTTTCCCCAGGTGCCAGAAGAAGGACAGAGTCCCAAAACTGGCTTGTTGCAACTTCTAATAAAAACTGGAGCCAGTTGCTCTCAGTTTGAGTCTGTAAAAAAATGATTTCTCTCCCAGTTTTCTGGATTTTGTTTTTAGCAATGGTGCTATAACACTGTACGTTTGTTTGCAGCCTCACTGAACATGGAGTTTAATTCATTAATGTTTATGGAGTGCTTTAAGATCTGCAGCTGGATAAGTGCTAAGTAGTCTTATTGCTGTAATACAGATGAATTTGCTTATCTCTCGTGTAAATCAGCTTAAAACACTACCCTGAAATTAACAGCTCTGGGGTTAACAATAGGCTCAACCACACACTAAACTGCAGCACTTATCATATCACAACATTACCCTTATTAATTACACGCCCTGCTGTCGTTTTTGGACCAAAATCAGCTACACTTCAGATACAGGCAGCCGGACAGAGCCGGGAGGAAAGCGTTTGTAACTGCACGACACATATGTTAATCATGACATTAAACAGATGGCCCAGTCACTCATCAGTGAAAGTCCACCAGGGGCTGTAAGAAAGAAGGAGATTTCCTATGTAACATAACAATTTGGACATCAGAAGGTTTCGAGTTACAAGATTTTTCTTTATCCTCCACCTGAAACTTTTAAGGGGTAACGTCAGGGAATTTCATCCGGACTTCAGATACTAATCTAGTTTTATGCTGTTTTGATCTGTCTGTTGAGAGCTGGCAGCCAGCTCCGCCGGCTCCACGTAAGTGTACACCGTGCAGCAGATGGACCGGCCCTTTTCAGCCACCGAGATGTGTCTGGGGCTTGCAAATCCCCCCAGTCTCCAGAAATCCTCGCATGTGATGATCTCATAAAAGAGCTAGACCCAGCAGTCACTGCATCATGCACTGGCAGCGTGAGTTTAGGGGCTGAGATGCAGGGGGGTGGGAGCAAGTATTCACTTGTTGCTCATCTGTGCTTCTCCAAGTGACAGATCTAACATTATCGTAGAATCATTAAGGTTGGAAAAGACCTCTAGGATCATCAAGTCCCACCATGAACCCAACACTACCATGACCACTAAACCATGTCCTGAAGTGCCACGCCTACAAGTTTTTTGAACACCTTTGGGGAAGGGGACTCCACCACTTACCTGGGCAGCCTGTTCCAGTGCTTGACCACTCTTTCATTAAAGAGTCATACCTGGTTTCAGGCCGTGTAACGGCTAGGATCGCATCAAACTCGCGCTGCAAGTTTTGCTTACACTAAGCAGCACACACAAGTATTACGGACTGCAGTGTTGCCTAGCGTAACACCGTAAAAAAGGGGATAATGGGCCCAATTAAGATTAAAGTCTGAATTCTGCTTCCTTCTTCACTTATAGACATGAAAGGGATGTTTATCAATATTCTATAAAGTATTTCCAGCAGTTTTTAGCAGTTCTAACCAAAGTCAGGGCGCCGATGCACACATGCGCAGTAAAGGGAGCTTGGGACAGAATGATTTGCAATCTAAGAGGACACCAAAGAAAGACTAGATGAAGGGAAGAAAGGCTTATAAGCACCTACAGCCAAACCTTCGGTGGTATTTAAATGCCTACTGGTGTTTTCAAAACCTAACATCTAATTCCCTTTGAAAACCTGCTCCAGATTTAAAGAAGTGGTCAGCGCTCCCAACTGGAGATACGTTTTCAAAAGAGCTCAGATCCTCGTTAGACAACAGGAAGGTTTTCAGAAGTGCCCAGTGTGGGGCTTTGAGATGTTTTGGAAAAAGGGGAATAGGAATAAAAACGCACATTGAAGGTATGAAAAAACAGGTTTACGCAGCCTCTGTCTAATGCAGTTTGAGATTATATGTTTGGACTTAATCAAATGTCTTTCTATGAAGAAATTACTCCTTTTAATGTCAAGTAAGCAAGTATCTACCATCATCCTTTTCTGAAACACAGTAAACCATGGAGAGCCTTTTCTTCCCATCACATCGATTTTCTTAGACAGAACAGCTTGGGGAAATTAGAGTATTTTTCTCTGTTTGTTTAAGATGGAAAAGCAGGTTTTTACTTGATTATATTTTATTCCCCGGTCATCCTAAATTTTTGTTTCCTTCTGAATCCTGGAGCCTTTCATTTATCTATGTTCCTTTCAAAATTGGCTGGGATTTAATGGATGCCTTAGAGTTTGTATTTCAAAAATATCAATGAGTATGAAATAAATGCTCATTTTACTTATATTTTCCATGTGTGATAAAATGATTTCACCATGAGCCCAAATCAGAGGGTGGCTGAGGGAAACAGAGTTGGGAATTACAGAAAAAGACATCTGTGTGAATTTTTTTCACACACCCACGAAAGGAACAATATTGATTTGAATTTTTGCCATTTTTCTTTCAAGTAGAACAAAAAAATCTGGGTCTGCTATTGAAACATAACCTAGCTATGCTTGCCAAGAAAGGACCATGTAGTGCATTTGCCCAGTAATAATATCAGCTCAAAAACCATCACTTCCAGATCAATGTCTTGTATTGGGCTCTCTGAGTCCTATGTAGGTGTCCCAGTAAGTGCGATTTCAGATTGGGGTCCCATGAACCATGAAATCCCAGGGGAGAACATTTCACCTTTCTTAATGGTTGATCTCTGCAGATCCTCGAGCTTCACTGGGCAACACTTTGGGCTCTGCTAGACTACAGCAGGGAAATTAGGGGGTGATGTGGCCATCACCATGTCTAACAGGGTTCCTGGCAAGTACAAGACATCAAGGCCACATCAGCACTCAGCACCTGGCACCAGGAGCACTCAGGGTGGTGGTGCCCCACGTGGAGCAATGGAAAGATGAACCAAAGCTTGCTGAACTCATCCTGCATGATGTGCCTTGTACTTGAGCCCAGGTACCTGGGAAACACCCTGAAAGCCATATAGAAGTCTCTTTATGACTGCAACAAAGCTGTGTGTGTCCACATCTGGGTGGGGGCTCCAAAACCCCACCAGCTCCGTTGACTAGCTGGGTGAATTAGGATGGACTACACTTACCTGTCTGTCTGGGTCTGAAGGCAGGGAGGTCAGGGATTGTTCCTCATCAGTTTCTTCTGGGTCCAGCTTAACCTGTCAGCGGAATGAAGTATTTCTCTGCTGTCTCGCCAAGGCAGTGGAGCACAGGTCAGGATTGCAGGAGCATCATCAAACAAAGCCCAACCGCGATTGCTCAGGAGAAAAACCAACAATTGTCACCTTGTAGATGTGGGAGTGCACAGCCATGGCCATTGCAGGTATCCTGCAAACACATAGCTGGCACTGCCCCATAGTCAGAAAGTCCAGGGCTTGTGGGCAGCCATTGCTTTGATGGCCCATCACCTTTTGGCAATAATAAGCTACAGGTGGAAAGCAGAAAGACCCACCTAATGCACAGAAATCAGATGCTCAACCTAGATTTTTCACTGAGAGGATTTGTGCCATAAGAAATCTCCCCTCTTTGAGTACACCAACACCTAAGTGCCAGCAGAGAGAGAATAACAACCGGGCATGCGCTGAATGAACAACGCTGTAGTTTTTGTTAAACACTTTCTTTTCTTTTCTTCTTCTTCCCCTCTCCTTCTCCATTTTTTAACTTGTAACAAGGGCTCCCTGTTGTTGTCACATTGCAGAGGGTCAGATAAGATGATCTCATGAGGTCCCCTCAACCCATTTATCCTTCAGTTCTGTGATACGATTCAATTTCCTGGGGATTAATGACCAGGTGGGGTTAATGGTGCTCAGCTGCAAAGTGAGCCATCAGCTCCTTCCAGATGGTCAGTGTTTATCCCTGCATGTCATTCATGACTGCTGCCCTTCGGGTCTAAAAGCCCTGAAAAAGCCCTGAAAAAGCCATCACGTTTTTCCATAGCTATCTAGGCACACATCCTCCCCCAGAAAAGAGCTAGAAACAAAGCCCAGAAGTAATTACCCAGTGTTGCAGGACAAGTGCTCCTGCATATGGTACCTTCATGCTTTGCCGTGCTAAGCAAGCTGTTAATAAAAAGCCAAAGTGCTTGAGTCATGGGCACCTTGCAAATAATTTCTTGTTGATTAGAGAGGTCTCCAGACACTGCTTATTCCTGGGACATGCCGAGGCAGCAGGTATCAAGCAGTCCTTTGTCAGCACAGGGAACTCTACCTGGCATCTCACAGTCTGCTGAAGACAGGGCTTGGCTTTCTCTGCCTGCACATCAGCTGCCATGAGCTTGCCCTCAGCTCAGCCTAGTGCCAGGGAGCCAGCAGTGGAGTTTTGAAATGCCTGCAGCATTTCAAATGCCTGCATTTTCCCCACGGGATGGGGATGCAGAGGGTTGTTCTGGTAGAACTGGAATGGGGCCTGTGGACAAAACGCCCAGGAAAAGCAAGGATCTCAACACAGGGGAAGACGACACATCCTAGCAGTCCTCATTGGTCCAGCCTGGAGAAAAACTTTACTGAATCCAGCATCAGCCTGATCTGGAGCAAACCAGAAGATTTACTATGCCCAAGCCTCTCCTTCTAATCCCAGGAAAGGAGGTTGTAGTGAGGTGGGGGTTGGTCTCCCAAAGTAACAAGTGATAGAACAAGAAGAAATGGCCTCACGTTGCACCAGGGGAGGTTTAGATTGGATATTAGGAAAAACTTCTTCACTGAAAGGGTTGTTAATTCCTGGAACAGGCTGCTCTGGGAAGTGGTGGAGTCACCATCCCTGGAGGGATTTAAAAGACACGCAGATGAGGTACTGAGGGACATGGTTTAGTGGTGGCCTTGGCAGTGTTAGGTTAATGGTTGGACTCATGATCTTAAAGGTCTTTTCCAACCAAAACTATTCTATGATTTCTCAGGGTCCAAGATGCTGCCCACACCCTGGACAGCTGTGTGTCTACATTGTCCATGCTCAACTCCAGCCCTGCAAAGTGAACCTGCCAGTGCTGAAGGATTTTCCAGCATCCCATCCAGCTCCTGCTCTGAGAGCTGCTCCCAGCAGGACAGAGGATCTGAGCTGGGAAGAGGTTTTCTTGCAGTAACAGCAGGGCAGGGAAGCCAAATCAAAGCCCATGCTAGCCCCCAGCTAGCCACAGGCACAATTCCTGATTTTCCTGAAATCATCAACCCTCTGCCCTGGGAATACAAACTCAGATGAACTGCCCAGAGGACCCGTTGTGCAGACAGCAGGGGGGAGGGAATGTCTTTCCTTTAGTGGGCAAATTATGTATTTAATAAGAAAGAGTATTTACCTAAAGAGCTTTAGCCGGTTCAGACCTTGAGATCTGGAGCATCTGGGTCATGGAACCCCATTGTCCTGCATCTGGGCAGGGGGCATGGGCAGAGACACCCCTTCCCCAGGCTATCATGGCTTCTACAAGGCAGGACAGCTGCAAATAAATGTGCAACTCATAAAACTGAAGGGGCTCTGCAAGCTATTAGGTAATTAAGCAAAGTGAAGGCTTGGAGCGCCCGGCTGCTGCTTCCAGCCCGTGGCTGTGCTCTCTTTAGAGTCTGATTGGATAAAGGATTTTTATTAACATCATATTTTTGCTTCTAATTTTTCCTCTCTTTGCCTTTCATATTGCAGGCCCTGAGCTCCTCTGGTCTTGTGGTGATGTTTATTGGCACTGGCAGGTTGCAACACCCCTGCAGGCTTCCCACAGACAAACCCCAGAGCGCAGACCACGAACCGAAGCGACATCATACGCTGCCTTTGCTGTGAAATTGCTCAGGCACTTCCCTCCCAGTTTTCCTCTCACCCTCCCCACCTTCCCAGCTGGAGCCTCCTCCTCCCTCACCACTGCACCTCTCCTTTTCCAGCAGAAGAGGCAGCAGGCCCAGAAAAGCAGCTGGTTTGCAGGGCATCAGCAAATTCATCTTTTCGCTGCTCCTTGAGGCTGTGGTTCGAGGTAGGAAACAAGCCCGAGTGAGCTGCAGCACACTTCTGTGTAGCACAGGACAGACTCCAGACATGGGGAGGGATGGAGGGTGGGTGGCTTTGAAGCCACAGCAAAAGGCTTGGGCATCTGCTCTTGGCTCTACCATGGACCTGCTTCATCTTCAAGGTCATGTAAGTCAACCCCATTCAACCTGGACACCTGGGAACTTGCTCTTTGACCCCTTAAATACACTCCTATTACCTTCAAAGTAGGTGTATGAGAGCTTAAAAATGCAACGGTCTATTTTTGGTGCCATATTGCCAATGTTTAGGCATCTACTATTTGCTCCAGAGAGCTCCTCAACATTTTTTTGAGGCAATGCTCACAAGGGAGTCCCAAGCACCTTTCTGGAAGCTTTCCACATCTTGCAGAATTGTGCCCTGGGATTTATTTAACCTCCTGCAGTTGCTTGTTGTGCCCCGTTGAACAATAGACTCTGGTTTGTGAGCAGGCTGTGTCGGCTCTATCGGCTTATTCTTCGCGATGCTCGCAGGCACATCTGTTAGCAAGAGCTGGCTGCGAGCCCAGCCTCCCTTTTTTAAATATCACTCTGGGGTTTTACTGGTAGTGTCTCTGGACAGTAGGAGGCAAAGAAAGAAGCAGCAAACCCCCAGAGTGCCACCAGTGAAGCCAAATAAAAGGCAAACGGGAAAGCGCCTCTTTGACTAGCATCAGTGCCCGGTTTTGGTGGCCTTCCAGCTGCTTGTTATAATAGCAGGGGAGTGGCTGGGTCACTTGATGATTTATTTCAGCCCCTTGTCCTGGTTGGAAGGAAGCATAAAAGATGCTTTGTTTCCCCAAACAGGAGATGAGGGAGCGCTCCAGCCTCCAAATCTCCTGCTTGCCAACGGAGCCTGATGCACTCCCCCATGTGGGATCCATTTGAGTCTGAGAACTTGACAAGAAATGTCATAGCAACACCATGATGTTCCCCCATCCAGCACAGCAGCGGCATCTTATTTGTTCAGTGCTCAGCTGCTGCACACAATCAATGCAACATGTAGCGTGCAATGGGCTTTAGAGACGTATGGGTAATCTCTGGCTGTGTCGAAAAGATGGTCTGTCCCCAGGGAGTGCTTTTTGAGCTGCACTCAGCATTGTTTAAGCTTCTAGGCATCTCGCCTGGCTCTTAGAAGTCCTTATCCTTCTGAAGCACTTGTAAAACTTTCAATCGGAGCCATTTCCACCCTTTTGAGGCTGCTGCTGTATTCAGTGTGAATGCCCCCACCCAGACTCAACAGCCTTTTTGAGTTCCTACCTTCTTAACAAGCTGGATTTAGGAGATATTGGATCTGGACTGACGCATCTATGATTATCTGCTGGTTTATTTTATTTTTTTCAGTCATAGAATCATAGAATGTTTTGGGTTGGAAAAGACCTTTAAAGATAATGTAGTCCAGCCACCCTGCAGTGGGCAGGGACAGCTTCAACTAGATCAGGTTGCTCGGAGCCCCATCCAACTTGACCTTGAGCACTTCCAGTGACGGGACATCCAAAACTTCTCTGGGCAAACTGTTCCAATGCCTCACCACCCTCACTGTAAAAAATTTCTTATATCTAGTATCAATCTGGATGCAGTACTCCAGGTGGCTTCTCACCAGAGCACAGCAGAGGGGGAGCAACACCTCCGTTGACCTGCTGGCCACGCTTATTTTGATGCAGCCCAGGATGTAGTTGGCCTTCTGAGCTGCAAGTGCACATTGCTATTACTACTGAAGTCCTTTCTTTTTATGGCTGCAAATAAAAGCTGAGGAGCACAGAGAGAGATAACCAATGCCTTTTCTGGTTTGTGAGCAGCATGGAGTAGCAGTGCAGAGAAGCAGCATCTGCTGCCTTCACCAAAATCTGCTGCTACCCTGAGGGGCAGAAGACAGGTTCATCTTTGGAGGATGGCTTACACAGGGCCCTTTTCAGATGTGCAGGGGCACTGGCACCTCTCAGAGCAGTCATGTTATTATAAACTTAGTTAAAAGGAGTTTGCCCTTATGTATAGGACAGCTGCCAGGAGAAATCTAGTGTTCAGGGGTCTGTTAGAGGGCCTGCATTGGTACCAGTCTCTTTTATTTTATACAAATGGGTCTAAATAATTTAAATAATTTTAAAGACACCATCATTAAAGGAAATGGCAGGGAGCTATGTATCAGGTTCCATCTGACTTGGGTTCTGCTTCCAGTGTCACTGCTACAGTCTGAAGAGCCGTGGGTTGTGGTGGGAGATGATTCTGATATCTGAGGTTACCCTGAGGAGCAATGCATCATTATTTAAAAACATTTCTACATCATCCTTTACAATCTCTGAACAATGATACTGTGCTCTCTGATCTTCAGCTTACTTCATGGGGGAATTTTCTGCAATTACTGAGGCTACTTAGCATTATTACCCCTTTACAAATAGATAAGCCCAGACAGGTCAAAGGGCCTGTTCAAGTCACATGGACGAGGAATTCAGAGTTGAATTTCAGTTTCTGGACTTAATTGGAAACCAGAAAATAAATAAATACCTATTGAAAGACTCAGTGCTGAGATCAGCTGCATTTTTTTTCCCCTGGCCTTTCGTCCACTTGTCTCTGCTATACTGAGAGTCACTGCAATGAGATGTTTCTCTTTCCTGCTGGAAGAAGCTTTTCTCCAGGCAAAGGACAAGACAAAAGGCCTTTTTGTGTCTCATGGCAGCCTCTCAGGTAATCATCAAGAGATTAGTTTGGTGAGCATAAAGCTCCTCTCTGAAATGACTCAGTCCATGCTGGTCAAGCCAACATTGATCTTCAGTGACTTAACCTTGCCATGTAATGCTCATTTGTCTTGTGATGTTGTTTATCAGCCTGGCCTGAGCCCAGAGAGATCCACATCCTTCCTGCATCCTCAGTTGCAGGACAGCACCAGACACTGATGGGAAGGACCACTCAAAAGGATCTCACCTTTTCAGGATTTTGCTTTCCAGTAAGAAGGGAGCAGCTGCATTTCCATAGTTTCAGAATCACCAGCTATCACAGATGGTCCAGTACAGCTGATGTCTCAAAAGGGGGAGCACTCCTCAGTACCACTTCCTGACTTGCCATTTGTGTCTTCTCTACTGACCTTCTGGGACATAGCCTCTGCCACTGTCACTGAGGATCTTCACCAGATTTTTCTCCACCAGACTATAGCCAAATCCTTGTTGGTTTTGTCACTTATTACACCTAGAGAGGGCCAAGCCCAAGCTCCAGCTGACCTCACCATGCCCATCTAGGTCAACTGGCAGCTCCCTTCCCCGTGGATATTCCACCTCTGAGAAACTGCCTGCCACCAGCTGACTACTACTGACTTAAGTGAGCTTTAATGGCAAAGAAAAAAACCCCAACTTTTAAAACCTCTTTTTATTTTTGCTATTTCTTTTTGTGTTTGCGTGTTCTTAAACTACGAGCTCCTGCAGGCCAGAGATGCTGTGTGGCTGCCTGGAACCTGCTTAACTCTCTAGAAGCCCTGCCATTAACAACTAATAAATGTCAAGATATGCTCCATAATCACTGATTGTTGCATCCAGACCTGAAAGCTCCCTGGATTGCTCTACCTTTAAGCAAAACCACCACCTCGCTGGATTGACACATTTTTTCAGGGCCAGAAGGTACTATTAGATTTTGTAACGCAACCTCAAGGGACAGATTTCAGGCAGAGCATCTAATATCCACAACAGACTTACTGGAAAGCAGCTGAGTGCAGGACTCGAGTGCGGGTACAACAGTCTCAATGTGTTACTGTGAGCTGCCCGTGCTCAGCCATGAGTTGATCACCATCATCAGGTGACCTTGTAATCCTGGTCACCTGCTGGTCCAATTAAATTATGGACATCTGCAAAATATAAGCCAAGAGACTCCCCGTGTCCTTGCGGCATGCGAGTTGTATTTTATAATGATTCCAAAACTGTTCTAAGTGAAAATAAGCCACCCTGCACAAGAGCTAATGCAGGCAGGGTGCAGAGCTGAAAAAGAACTGGAAAAAATTAACTTCTGGTATATATTTCCTACGGTTCCTTTCAGTTAACTCACTGCAATGCTTAAAATACTTCCTTGCCATATGAATCTGCTGTGGTATATTTAACACATTACCGGTATAAAATGATTCAAGTGAGAGCTTCTTTTATCAGCAAAGTCCAAACTACTTTCCTCCCTCTCAATCAGTGATGGAGCTAAACCAAAACCACAGATTCGATCACTCCCTGAACATTTGGGCAAGTTTGGATTTTCAACCTAGCATCACATACAGTCCTAATTTGTTGATAGGCCCACACCTAAGTCCCAAATCCAAAAGTGATCCAAAGCTCCATTTCTAGGCGACTTAGGCTTTGAGAAAGTTTGGTTCTCACAAAAAGCAACCACTCATGGCCCTCCTCTATGCAAAACAGAAAGGAGAAACTGGAATTTTACCCCTCTTGTATTTGGACAGTATATTTCATTTTGTTCCAAAGTTCTCCTGGCAAACACCATGCTTTGGGGCAAAACAGTGAAAATTTACAAGGTGAGGAAATTATATATGTCTTTGAGGATTTGTCCTAAAGGGATTTGGGGTTGGTTTTTTTTTTGGTTGAGGAAATTATACCAGGTCTTTTTTTCTGGCACATGCAACAATTCTCTACTAGTTTCTGATAGTTCTCACTATCAACATAGTGAGAACCAATGGATGAATAGAGATGAGCAGTCACAGGACAGTTTGCTCTTTGCCTCGGTCTCACAAAGAACAACTAGTTCCTTGGACAGACCTCAGTGATGGACTCTTCTGTCATGTGGCCTGATGGTCCTCTCCAGGCTGCCGTGTCTCTCCCAGGCTGCTTCCAGGGATGGTACAGGAACAAGCACACCCCTGGGATCACTTCCAATAGATGGCTGGATGGGGTCACCCTGTTTTAGAGGCTAACAGAGTTTAATAGCATGAATGTAATCAAACCGTCAGTCTCCAAGCCAAAGAAAGACTCCTGGCAATGTTTGCTTTATTAATGCAGATGTAGCCATTGAGGTCAATGAGACCAACTGGAGAGACAGACATATTTAAGTGCTCTGAGAGATGAAGGCTGAGAGAAGATGAGTTTGGTCTATAAATCCTCTGCTTTTTCACTAGATGGGAATAACACAGGCAGCAGCACCTAATGCTCTAGCACTAACCCAAAAATCACAATTCTGAGCAAGGTGTTAAGCTCTTCCTCTGAGACCACCTTCATCCTCCCAGACTCAGTCATTGGTTCTTTTTGCCAATGCCATTAATAAAACTCATCCAATGCTCTGGAAACCCCCAGTGGAACAAGTCAAACACATGCCATAGGGTTTTTGTGTCTATCATAGAGCGTCCTGGTAATTATCAGCAATAATTTTAAGATCTCGTCCTCTATCTTGTTGTGCGCTGTCATGAATGCTTTCCCAGCAGAAAGATCAAAGAGGAAATTCTAAGACCACTCTCCCCTTTAAGTGCTTTTCCAAGGATGACATGGTCTGAATGACCTCATGCCCTAAATGCCCTTGGTCTTCCAGCGTGCCTTGCACAGGACAACACTACAGAGACAGCATCACTGCACATTGAAATCACATTTCTGACCCTCTTCACAGCTTCCTGTTCTGACCTTCTATACCACAGATGGATGGTATGCCAGATTCTCACCACTCATGGGACTACAGTCAAAGCCAGATTGCTTCACCATTAAAACAATGTCTGGAGACCCCATGTATGCCACTTGTGGACTTCTCTCATCCCTTTTCAAACCTCTTGCTCCACATGTTCCCACACATCCAGGTAGACTTGTTTGGGGAAGTTTCGCTTGAGTGCTTTCACAGTCTATCAATCACCCCAATTCTCCTGTACCACAGCAGGAGAGACAGAGTGAGTATTTTATTTACCTATTCAGTCTGGAGTATTAGCTTAAGTTGTTAATGAAAGTCTGTTTGCACTAACTCACCAAACTCTGAGCTGCCTGAAAAGGAGGAGTACAAGCAGACGAGAGAGCAATAGTTTAAGCATCCTTGCACAACTCCCTTGAATAGCCTTACAAGAATCCCGAGTCTTTGAGTTTAAGCTCAGAGAAACTTCTTCACATCAGAAGACCTTCTGCATGTGGTTGCAGTGCTCTGAAGCACTGTGGGTTTCCAACAGCTTTCACAGAAGCTCTAAAGAGCAGCTTTTTACCATAACAGTTTATTTTTGCGCATGTATTTAGCAGAAAGGACACACTTATACAGGTAACCTAACTTGTGATTGGGAATAATGATTTTGCAGACCTTCTGGCTTTAAGTCAATGGGAGATATGTGCACCTACATGCCACTGGGAGAGGCTGCTCAGCTGCTTAGTGATGGATCAGACTTTGGATGCTCTGAGCTGAAGCCAGATCTCAGATGAGTACCCTGACCCAGTTTCAGAGGTGCTTCTCATCTGCTCCATCTCAGATCTGCATGACTGAGGCACAAACAGGGAGGAGACTTTAAAAACAATCTTGAGTAAAACTGCATTTCCGTGTTTGAGTTTCCTCAGTGTGCTCCTTGGTGGTAAATTCATCGGTGTTGATAAACCACTGGCCTTCCCAGGACCCGTACAAACAGAGGCATCTCAATATATGAAGGTCACCAGGGCATTGCTGCCAATATTTTTTGTTGTTTTCTTTTGTTTTTCCTTTTTTTTTTCCACTCCAATTTCCCTCTAGTTTTAGACTGCTTTCATCTCCCTCTGTCTCTTGAGTACTGTCTCATTGTGCATCTGTTTTCCCTTTGCATGTTCTCCCTTCCCCCTATGTTTACTTTTGTAAGCAGACTGTTGTTTTTATTCAATTCCCCTTGGTTTTCTTTGGGTTTTTCAGTTCTTCTAATCTTCTCTGCAGCATTCCCATTCTCTCCACTTACCTTCCATCCCAGAGTGCTGCTGGGACTCTGTTTCCAATTAGATCTGTTTTGTCTTGTTTACTGGACTTTTCCTCTCCCCTGTGTTGCACAGCAGCCACCTTGGTTTTTTTTCTCTTGTTGATCAGAAGCCAGGAAGCTACTTCTTCTTCATTGTTGTTGGTTTTATTCATTTCTGTATTTTTCTTCCCTCAAGAAATAGAGTAAATGGATGTTTAAAAATGTTTACACTCTAATTGTAGCAACTGCTGTGGAAATTACTTTCATGCATAATTTGTAGGAAAAAAGTCCATCTTAATATACTTTCTTTTTCTTTCTTATCTCAAAGCACCTTTTCAAATATAGAATCAATCCTACTTGCTACCAAATTTCTTTACTGAAAGACCCACAGACCCTGGTCACTGAGCACCCAGGTCCTCATCAAGCCTTCTTAAAGAATGCCACTACAAAGTCAAGTATTCTTCTGAGCCAACAGAAAATAACACAAATTTCCAACGCAACTTCTCATGCAAGACTTGCCAAACCCAAACCACCTCCAAGAACCATTCAGATAGTAGCAAACCTGCCTGTCCTGGCAGGAAAACAACCTGAGGGGAGAATTTCTCTTTGGATCTGGTTCATATTCAGTGTTACCTTGTTCCTGGGTAGTACAGGAGGGAAAAGTTAGCATCACAAGGGAAGGCAAATTTCATTAACAAAAAAAAAAAGCTTAGAGAGCAACATGGGTTTCATCTGTTCATCCCCCACCCCTCTTTTCTTTCTCTTTTTTTTTTTTTTTGAGAAAAAGGAAACAAAACAAAATTTATCTTCTGTACTTGGCAGTCTTCTGTCCCCTCAAAGCTTAAGGGCTCTTTTCAACCTCTGGAGAAAAAGGTGGGACTGACCAATATGCATAAAGGTGGAAGAATCAAATTCTACAGTAAAAAAATTTGTGGGGAAAATTATCCACCAGCTTTGAGAATTCCAGCAGTGCTCAAAGTCGTAAATGTTTGGCAACACAAGGCATTCAAGAAATCTGAACAGATTGGGTTTGGTTCTTTGAAAGCTTTCCTTCTCACTCCCTTTTGTTATGTTTTTTCATATTTGATTCTTATGAGCAGAAGTGGTTAACTCAGGAGTTTATGAAAAAAGAAACTTGGCTTCCATTCCTGGCTCTTGCATTCATTTTCTGTCTGGTCTTGGAAAAGTCACTTAAAACTAGGTCTATAAGCAGACCTGGGTTATTCCAGGCATCAGGCACTCGGGATCTCTGTAAGCAGATCAGATGAGTGAAGGGGGTTACCCAAAGCCAGAAAGCAGAGCTTAAAACTACCTGGGGCAACTTGTAGAAAATAAGAAGTTGGAAGAGACTCAGGGCTTCTAGATATATGGTCCTGGGTGAAGGAAAACATGTCTAACTTGGAGTCTCTAGCTGGGATTTTCAGCTCTGAATCTTTCTCTAGATTAGGTGCCTAAGCCACATGTGCCTAATTTTATGGAAAACTGTAGGAAGATGCTTTGTTCTTTGACAGTGAAAGAGGAAAGTGTATCTCAAGTATCACCTACACTTGTTCGAGGCAGGAGCTTCAATGCATTTTGACTTTTGGGGTAGTTTTCTGAGCATCTCCTTGGTGGGGTAGGTGAACTAGCAGGAAACCAGTCCGGTTCATTCACTGGTCTGTGGGATACGGTGGGACCCACATGGCAACATCAGCAAGTTTCATTACTACCTCTGGCTGGTGCATAGCCAAGTATAATAACGGTGCTCAGAGAACAACATGCCCTGAAGCAGGTCCTAGAGGAAGGACCATGGCGGTCTGAGAGCTCTGCTTTGCTTCTGATGTGACACAGGGGTCTGAGCCAGGTGACAGTTTCAACGCTGGTTTTATTTCTCTGGTGGAGACTGAAGTGAAGACTGGCCATGGGGCTTTGCCAGGAGTAATGTGAATGTGCATAGTCCTCAGCCACAGGAATTTGAAGGATCCCTGTAAAATACCATGTTGGAAGTAGCCCTTAAGTCCATCTGTAGCTTTAGCTCAGAAGCCCGATTCTGCAATCTGTCTGCATCCATGAGTGCTGGACTACTTTATGAAAGATGTGAATATTCATACAATCCAGTTGTGTTGAGGAGGTGGGCTGGAGTCAGCCAATTGTGTAGCATGTGTGTCTTTAAAGATTTCATTAGCAGTATGTTTTGGAAAGCCAAAAAAGAACAGCACAGTTTTAAAAAATAATCCTATCAAATGTTTATGATGCCAAAGCCATAATATAAATCAGTATGTATAGATTTGAGTATGATAAATATACCTTAAAACAAACGATTTGAAAATAATTTCCTTATTCCCCTACCTGCCAATTTTCCTGTACAAAGGCCTTTGTTTCTCCAGCTACTCCTGATAACATCACAGCCACTTGAAACAGCTCTTGGAGCAAACCTCGGAGGCAATCCAGAACTCATGAATCATGTAGACAGGCAGGCACAATGAGAATGGGACCTTCTAAAAGTGCTGACTAGTAAGTGTCATTAGGGAACAGGGACAAGCATGTAGTCCACCGGTTGGGTGAAGAGTAATCGAAATCTTGGCAACAAGCAGCACGCAAGTTTTTTTATTGTGCTTGATCCCCTACAATGTGATAAGGATAGAAAGAATGGAAGAGGAAAGTGTTTTCCAGTGATCAGTAAAACAATTCAAGTCTTCAATAAAAATAAAATGCTGCTTCACCTCAACAGTAAGTGCTAGACATGGTGCTTGATGTTTGCTTTGCTACTTTCTTCGACACTTAGCTTTTGTTTCTGGGTACAGACTCAAGGCTACTTGGCATCCACAGCCAAAACTGCCCCCAAGGTCGAACTTGGTCGTGCTTGCATCTACCTGGGGCCCACTGGGCAGCAGTGTGATCCAGGAGAAGACACATACGGCAGACCTCCATTTTATGGGGAAACATATAATTGCATTTTTGGGGTCCACACTCCAATCTTGCCATGTGATGTCAGTGGTAGGGTTTCTTTCTTCTTTCATTCTTGTCATACAGTCTTCGACTACTTGTACCAGAGAGCTGTCCCTTCTTTTCTGAAAACAGCCATCCCATTGCTAAGCTAAAATGCCTCCTACTTTTCCAGGATGAGAAGCAGATGAGGTCTATGTCCTAAAGCTATGATGGCTTTTTTTGTTTGTTTTAAAAATATCCAAAAGGCAGACATTTTGCTCACTGTATATTTTAGCTACTGGGAAATGTTTCTAGCCATGCTAGAGGGCTGATTATATCCCTCCCAAGTTCCAGTTTGGATAAAAAAAGTCTTAGTAACAGTTGCTAGCAAAAACATTCTGAAATGAATTTGGTGATAGAAGATGACTGCTGTGCTTTCAGAAGGAAAATTAAACTGAAGAACAAGTATATTTAAGCATAATTGCTTTAAAAACAGAACACATGCTATATTATAATCTGTAGTTCACTGGAAAATGGAATAATCCAGAAGGCTGAATTCAGTACAGTGCACTAGAAGAGTTACGTTAATTTGCAATGAGTCCTGCTTGCAGCTTTCTATCAGACTGTGTGTAAAATGCCTCAACGCCACTGGAGAAGAACTCGGTAGGACAGTGCAGTAGCTTCGGATGCTTTTTTCAGGAAAGTCACTTTGCAGATTAAGATCATCTTACTGAAAACCAGTTTTTAAACAGGATCCGGTTCCCTCTGGTGGCCGGGTGACCCTGATGTGACTGAGCCACAGGGTCCATCTGTGCTCCACACTCACTGAATAATGACCTTTCCTCTGGTGTTATGTAGCATCTTCTCACTGGGCTCTGTTAATCGTGGCACAGTATTAGTGTGTTGTAATAAATGCTCATAGGGATTCTTCCCTGGCAAAGTTTTTAGTTTCCACCTGATACAAGATCATCTTTGAGTAACTACCAGTTTTCTTAAGTTCTGATACTCAAAAGGAGATGATATCAGCACCTGATTTTCATTTCAAAAACAGAATCTTCCCCAGTTTGTACATGAGATAGAGGCAGACCCAGACAAGTCCATTTGTTCAGTGGGCCTGATCCCTGGAGGTCTGAATAATGACTCAGACATCCATGAGCCTAAATATTATTTCAAACCTCCAAATGATCAGTGATTGAATAGCTCAGAAATTACTTACTTTGGCAAACAAACAAACCCTACCAAACCACTCGAGTTATTTGCTTGCCTTTTCTATTTACTTTTTTTTACACTTTCCACTTTCTATTCTGCATCATACGCTTCCTGTGGAGAATGAGGACACCTTGCAGGAGTGGACATTATAGGAACTCTTCTAATCAGTGCGGTTGTAGGTCAAAATGAGCACTTTCTAAACAGCAAAATCAGATGAAAGGCATGACAACAACAGCAAATCCCATTATAGACCAGAGTGCTGGAGATGCCAGCAGGTAAATGGACCCATGTTGGTCAGACTTCACCGCACTGCAGTCTTATTGTGTTAGAAAGTAAGCTTTTAAATGAAATGTGAAGAGATAGCAAATCATGAGCAACACCAGCCTTCTTGTAGCTCTGAAGGAAGGGAATAATCCATCTCAAGATGCATTGAGGTTGTTCTTATATAACAATCTATGTCAAGTTTCTTTGGCCTTGTAAACCAGGGAAGAATAATAAACAAAGTGAAAGCTGAAAAAGGTTAGAAAGAGCCTGTTGTATATAACAGGAATTCAGCTTTGCTGCTACCAGGATTTCAGCAGGTCTTCTCATGACAGCCTTACACAAGTCTCCTCTCAGTTCAGCAAGGATTAATCAATTTTCCAAATTCTTAAAGATCTGATTTTTGAAAGAAGTTTAAGCGCAACTTAGCACACGTTATGCTACTTGCTCCCACAAAGAACTGCAGAACTTCATGAAAGCATCCTGAGCAAATCAGGATACTCCATCAAATCAGTGCACCAGGTACATTTCTCACTGAAGTTGAGACTGCTCACCTCAGAATGGGGTTGCCCATGCTCTCCTTAGGGACAATGTTGCAGAGTTGACACTAGATGAGCTATGCTCCTTTGGGACCGCAGAGGCTGGGGCCTCCTGGACCACAGAAGACATATATTGCCAGCAGTCAGTATCTCAAGAGTAATGAGATTATTAGTGTCAAAACTTTCTTATGTTCCCTGTGTGTAGAATCACTGTCCAGTAAAACCAAGGATTATTTTGGTAAGCAGTTTGTCTCAGGCAATGTTAGTTTGTGGGAAAGTTTCTTGGATGTATCAAGTCTTCTCTACAAGACTAATTAAATTGCATTTCGCTACATTTACTGCACATGGCTGGTTTCCCTCACATGGATTGATTGTCTATGCATATTTCTCAGCTGTGTTTATTGGTAAGTTTTCATATCCTTAATCCCAAATATGGCCCTAACCAATGTAAAGTATCCACCATTTCTAATAACATATGGTCTGACCACTTGATAGTTTAGATACCATGGTTCCTTAATTCTCCACTGGAGTAATAAGCATTTTGTATTGTCTTATATTTCAAACCAATTTATTGTTCCAAAGGGATAAAAAAAAAAAAAAGGACCTGTGATAATCTCTACTGCTGTGTGACAACAAAATCAAAGCCACAGGACTTTTGTCTTTGTTAAATAAATGTCACTCTCGATTGAAAGCCTTCAGAGGCAAAACTCTAGTTCATCTCTAAGGTCATTCTAATGTTCTTCTTTCCTTCTCCCTATTTTGGACATTCATCCTTAGCAAGAGGACATGGGAAAAAAATAATGGTAAACTTAATGACAAGTAAATTTAGAATAAATTAATCACTCCACCACACCAAAAGCCTTTGAAATTCCCACTACTGGAAATCGGAAACTCAGAAGGGCTGAACCTGAACTTGTGAGCCTCGTCAGACTCCTAGGGATATGGAAGGAAGGTTTCTAATGAAGAGGAGCACAACCTTTTTGCCTCTACTCTTTTTGGTATTAATGCATGGATAAATTTATGGCTAATACCATAGTATATTAGCATTCTAATTGAGCTCCATCAAGGAATCAGTTGATTTTGGCAAGTCTGAGGAGATATTACACAGCACAGCAATTATGGCATAACCAACAATGTGTAAGAGGGAGGATTATACCTTCCTCTGAAATGGGAACCACCATCTGAGAAACTATCTGGCCAACCTCATCAGCTGGCAGTGGGATTGGTGCAGTCATCAGCCAGGTTGTTCAGTACTTTTTGACATTTGACTCTTTCATTGTTGACTTTCTGCAGTGGCTTCTCATCCTCCCGGGACACCTCCAACCATAAACCCAGCAGCACAGTCTCCTTTGCAAATACTTTCATGTGGGAAAGTTGATTCACTCACAGATCAAGAGGATGAAATGTTATGTGGGCTGTGGACCATGCTTTCAGGTCAGTCCACAAGATGTCCAGGACTGCAGCCAACTTACCCTTAAAGAGAGAATACTGGTGTTTGGGTTTTCTAAATTACTTCCCGAAATGTAAGGTACCATTAGAAGTGCGGTGATGGAGAATGACATCTAGTGGCTCCAGTCCATTCATGTCTTTCATTGACTCCAGTTTGTAGTGTTTCTGTGCTAGGTTTTGTTTCTTCTAATACCCACTTACACTACCACTGGTGGTAGCAGCAGTGAGAACTCTACTATTCAAACAAGTCACTCGTACCCACCAGAATTTTTAGACCTGATGAGCGTAAGGTTAGCTGGGAAGGTAGCTAAAGGGTGGCAGCAGATTCATAACAATGCTCAGACCTTTGTTGTCCCCAGTGTAACTTCAATAATTCTTTCTAACCATCCATAGCAATGGTCAGAACAGGCAATGGCCAGGGATGCTGACTGTAGATCCCCCAGTTATGGACGTGTATGGTCATTCCCATAAACAGTTAGTTTTCCTTTTTTTTTTTTTTTCTTAAATTGTGAGGAAAGAGCTAGAAAAATTGAAGCCTATTTGCTGTTCTGCTGACATTGCTGATCAGAATGAAAATCACCCAAATGCTAGCAGATCAGAACTGAAAGAATAAAAGCCAAAGAGGGTAAATTTTTACTTAAAGGCTGTAGTTCAGGCCTAATTAATACTTCTGAATAAGTCATTCCTCTATTTTGACAACTGTTAACAGCTCTTGGCTGAAAGTTTACTTTGTTGACTTAATTTCTCTGAAGTTCAGTTCCATGTGGCCAGAAGAAGAGCTATATTCTTCACCTGAGAGGTGTGAATCAGACAAGATGTTTGTGGCTGTGTCTATGTTGCAGGATTTGAGTGAATGCCCTAGCCCCACCTGAACCCTTTATCTGCATAAGATCCCTCATCAGAGCAAGACTCCACATCCTCTCGTTTCCCCTCTCATGCCAAGGTTGCACTAGAGAGGGAATCTGGGCACATAGCCGAAGGGCATGAGACACTGCATCCAAGCCCTGAGCCCACTGTGCCCCATTTCTTCTACTAAATGAGGTGAATGGAATACCCCCTAGACATGAAGGCCAACAGGCATGGTGTGACCTGCATGTAGCATGATCTCTCAGTCTTCAGAAAAGGATGGCTGGGTGCAACCTGCCTATTGGGCATGGTGCCTGAAAGCTCCTGATTCCCAAGCCATAAAGGGTCACTATTTGGACACTGTCAGTTGGTGCCTACCAAAAGTATGGCAGGGTGAGCTCCAGTTCCAGCAGTGCAATGGCAGAGATGATTACACTCCCAGGTGCCACTTAGGTACCAGGCTGTGCAGTCTGTGCTGGGATACAACCACCCTACATTCTCCATATTGCCCTGAGTGAATAAAAATCAAAGCAAATAACTTCTGTGGAAAATCCTACATGAGGAAAAGGAATTTTCCAAAAGTGAGGAGTTCGTTTTTAGTGCATCATTTATAGGAACTTTGCTGGAGATAAAGCAGAGGAGACAATTCTCAGGGGATGTGTGCTCGGCACTTGAAAGTTGGATGGCTGTGAAATGGATAAATTTTGACCTCCATAAACTGAAACAGTCAAGATCACGCTTGAAAACCCTAGCTACAGGTGATAGATAACAAGGGATACCTCCAAACTTTCTGCAGCTTTCAAATACAAAAGGAGCAACTAGGCTAGTGATAACACCATTGCACAGTAATCTGTAGCAGGCTAAGAAAGTATTCCATACAGAAAGAGAGAGAAAAAGGAGAAAATTAATATTATTTTGTAACAATATACTAAGGCAAGTGAGGAAAGTTAAAGTTAAAGCTCTGAAAAATAGTTTGATACTACAAATTCTTACACTCATTGGCGTAACTGTATCACTCTAGAACTTGCTGATCCCTGAAATGTGTGTTTCTACATATTAGTGTACTTTGATTTGGCTTATGGCTCATTTTTACCTGGTTCTTTTTTAACCATAGCATGGAAATGTTACTTTTCTACCCTAAATCGCTGATTTATGCCCATAGTTTTTACATGGTTGGCATTATTTGAAATCCCTGTAATATTTGACTCATCTTCTTGACCAGTGAGAAAAAGTACATAATGTGTGTTACTTGTTCATATAAACATTCAAGCCTTTAAAAATATCCCTCTGACCTTCTTCAACTCTGCCTCAATGATTTCCTGTGGCAGGGAATTCCTTCGGATGATTATATGCTTTAAACAGAAGTATTTCCTTGCATCCATTTTAACTTTGTTGCCTGTGAAATCGACCCAGCAACCCCCTCTGCTTCTTCCTTTACAGGGTTGGATACAGAGAAACTTCCGGATGGTTTTTCTACAAACCAGTCATTATTTTGTATTCCAGCATTATTTATGTTTAAATATATATACAAAAAACAAACATGCAACAACAACCCACTTATGTAAACAGGAAAAATCAAAAGGTTTTACCAGAATCCTTAGTCACTTACATGCAAGAAAGAAAGAAAACACAAGAAAATGACCTTGAAAAGTCAGCTGCACCCGGTGTACACAGCCAATGGAAAAGGGCAAGATGGCTTTTCCCTCTTTTTCTTTCCCTAGGACTGAAAATATATTTGTCTGGGCACCCATCTCTTACATTAAGAGGATCATGCCTCATGTCCTTGTCCACTGTGGGCCTTTCCCAGACCCTGCCATTGTCAACAGTCAGGTTGTTGTTGGAGTAACAGGCTCAGAGACCAGCTACAGCCACCCAGCTCTGCGTGGTTCCCTCCACCCCTGCGGTGGGAACACATATGCCAGGAAGAAGGATGACTTACCCAGAGCCATCTCCAGTGAGGGGCCAATGGCTGGTGCTGGAGGACACCAAGATCCACAGCTTCCTGATGATTCTGGATAGCTTTTCCACCTCAGCAGTATTCCTGCTTCTATTTACTCCCACCACACTTAACTGGTGGCTGAAAATTATAGACCATGGTATTTTCATGTCAAGATGGCCAAACAGGTTAAAAAATTTGCTCAAGGTTTTTGCAATCTCAGCAGTGGAGTCACAGACAGAGCTGAAGACCTCCACCTCTCAGCCTGCTTTGTAGCCCTAGTTACTAATCGCCTGTGTGATGAATTTTCCTTCTACAGGTCCTATAGAAGTCAGTAAATGAGTGAATGAATGTGGGATGGGTGGGAGATGGCTCAGAAGATGGTGGGAAAGGACCTGTGTGAAATAAGTCCTGCTTTAGCTTTACTTGTAGACCGTAGGATCTTCTTAAAGGAAACACTGGAATCTACTGAGGAAATAGAAATTATGAAGCAGGAACTTCCTCATCAAGAAACATAAAATCACATCCTTCCATGAGGCCGCTCTGGAAGATCCATGAAGCTATGCTGGAGAGCGCTGGCATGTTGTGCCAAATGTGTTGTGCAAACATAGATTTATATAATTAGAATATATATATAATATATAATTAGAATGGGCTTTTATGTGGCCTGGCTTTTAGTAACGAACTTCTATCTCCCAATTAATCTTTCTTGAAGAAAAATGTCTATCATCCCAAAACAGGTATCGCAAAAGACTTAGCAACTGGGAAGTATTTCTTTGCAGTCTCTTCCAAGCTAGCCTCAAAGGTTTTGCATTTGAAAAATAGAGCCTTTACTAAGAAAAATACTATTTTTAGCCTCTTTCAGTAGCTCAGTTGAACAAGAACCCATCGGTTCTCTGAAGGCCTCAGAGCTTCAAGATCAGCCTCGTGTCAACCCTTGGGATGAGGAAACTTCCAAAAGGCCACCATACCATACTTGCTGTGAGTGTACATGTGTTTAATCAGGCTCTTGACAGGTAAAGACTGTGAAAAGAGGACAGTTTGTTCTCCCAAGCTGTTGGCTTTCTAAGCCCCCTGTTTATTTTGGAAGTGAATGAATAACATTGTGCTGGGAAAGGAAATTAAAAAAGCAGGCTTGTAATTTACAGTAGAGAAAAGAACAGATTTAGGGGCTTTTTTTTTTTTTTTACCCTTCTTCTCCCTCCTCCTTTCCCCCTCTTTTCACTGCTCTGGTTCCAAACATGCAAACGTGCTACAGCTGAAAAAGAGGACCTCAAGCTTTCCTTACTGCTGGCAACAAGTGAGTTACAATTGCCAGTCTCTGTATTCTTGCCAAGTGAACAAACTGCTTCAAGGCAAAAGAAAAAAAAAAAAAAAAAGAGGTTTATCAAAACCAAATGCCACTGGAAATCCTAACGCTGCAGAGCCCAATTCAAGATGTACATTGAAACCTATCCCCAGCCATTTAAGGAAAAAGAAGAAAATGGATTCTTTAATAGAATATTTAAAATATAACAATTGCTTTGGAGTGAGGAATTCTACTCTCTCTGGTTCTTATAAAAGCTCTAATTTTTTTTCTTCATCTATAAGTAAACTCCCAGCAGTTTTCTTTGAAAGTGGATCCTAGGCAGGCACCTCTTTTCCAAAGCGCTCAACATTGTTCTAATCAGATGTGATAGGTGGTTTGGAGTAGGAGCTGGTCCAAGCAGCGGAGGTATCGCTTTATTGTGTGTTTGTTTTTCTTTTAAAATTCAGTGATCTGACTACTCTTCATTTTCACTTTAATGCTTCTTATTATTTTGTTTCTAACCTGTCCCCTGGATCCAAATCAGATCCAGCCTCCTTCCCCCTTCCAGGCATTCACTGCAAAATAGAAAAGGGCTTTTATTTTTGGAGTAGTCACAGTTTTGAAGGCCAGAGGGAATGAACTATTTGGACCATCTAGTTTGATTGTTGGACACCACAGATCATGGAATTTCATGCAGTGATTTGTGCATTTTTTGCAGGAGCTGGACAACACTTTCTGGGAAACCAACCAAGCATCAAGTGCTACAGGAGCCATCACAACATTGGGCCTATAGACCTAATGGATAAGTCTTACCCCTAAAAGTTATGCCAAGTTTTTGACTAGAAAACTTGCAAGTCACAGTTCAAGGCATTCAAGCTTGCAATAACTTTAGAAGATACTTTATCATGTGCTGTCTTTGTCCCAGGCTGTACCTGCAGGCCATGGTTAGGGCTGTGGCTCCTAAGTTTCATCTGAGCAAACAGCTGAGCTGGCCTGCTAACTTAAACATCCTCAATCAAATGTCATCTGAGAGCAAGTGGCATCGGCTCACGGTGACGTAGCAACCATCAGCAAATGCTACCTTTGAGCTGAGACCAGAGCCTGTAGCCAAACCAACTGACAGAAATATCTCAAAATAGCATGCAGAGGGAGAAACTGCACAGTCAGGCTCTAGTTTCAGCTGAGAGTCGGGGAGGTTCCTGGTGCCTGCCTCCATGAAAGCCTTTCCCACCTTATTCCTTCTAGTAGGGAGGAGTATGCAATTGCAGTCCAGCCTCAGCCAAGAGACAGCATTATTAACAAGCAGGCCAAAGCCCAGACCTGACGTTGCTCAGCATCACAGTCAAGAGCCACCTAAGAGAGGCAATGCAGGCAAGAGTAACTTCCCAAGCTGGTTGTGAACTGGGAAGCCATCACCCATGTTGCATATCAGAGCTCAGGGCAGCAGGCTGAACCTGCTGGTGAATCTCAGAGCACTTCCAACTACAGGCATAGACGTTTAACAGAGTACACTGCAAGTGATATACGGTGAAAGAACAGGGTGAGATCAGGCCAGCTCCACTATGCAGACACACTTTAAGTCACTCCCTAGTTGCCCCATGGACAAATTAGGCAGCTTCGCTATCAGATGTATTTTCCAGATCTTGAATGACTTCTTTAAATCTTTTCTGAACCTTGCCCATTTACCCCACGTCTTCCATGAAGTTCAACAGATCTGCAATGCACCAGTCCCACTAATACAAATACAGATGCAAGGCCATCTTTTCCATGATATTTTCCTGATTGTTGCTGGGAAATATCTCTAATGGATGCAATCATATTGTTTTGCTGGGGTATTTCAAGCGATGTCCAGTATCTATGTGACCTCTTTAATGTGTGAATGTATGTGTTTCACTATCCTTTTGAGGTTAATTAAGTATCAAATCACCTCTTCCATAATCTCTTTGATTGGTTCTTAAGTCTGATTTATGCCAACTTACTTATGCCAACTTCAGCAGACAAGTGTGCATCTTCAGAGATACCTCTGCATACGTGTGCCTCTCCAAACTGCAACACAACAAAGCTACCGCCATGTTTTCCTCCACCACCCAACCAACCACGTGGCTGTGATGAAGGCAATGGTGTTTAGACCCAGAGAAGAGAGTACCAGAGGAATAAGATGTTCTGCATGCAATCTCAGGGCTTTGTAGTTTGACATGAGTTCCATGGTTTTTTCATCCAGTAGAGTGCCTCTGTAATTGTTACCCTGATATTTATATTTTCACTTATTAAACCTGTGCCATGTAATAAAACATGCTATAAATTAAAGACAGAGTAGGAGCATTTTCATCTGTTCTCTGGTCTGAGTCACCCTCAGGATGTTGCATTATTGAGCCTTTCCTGGTTTGCCAAGCCTCCTGCTCCATTATGTCAAAAGAGAAATCAGTGATATATCCCGTTGTTATTAACTGTTAATGTCTGGTTCTTTTACTTTTTTTTTTTTTTAACACACAATGCTCTGAAATTGGAATTGGAGCTGCAGCACATTACAGCTGTTAACACATCTCTGTTAGCTTGTCCACTAGCCACGGAGCACAGATCCCTTCTGCTCCACAGCTGAGCTGTCAAACTCTGTTTCACAGGAAAACTTCAAAGTGTGCATCCAGAGCAAAGCTTCTCAGTATCAAAGGTGTGGACAGGCCCTTACCAAGATGCACATCAGTCTCGACATCCAGATCCCAGTGAGCTTTTCCTAGGAGCTAATCAGGATTTGCATGAAAGTACGAAATAGAAGCGAAAGGCTTGCTAGGATTTAGATGGTGGATTTGAACTCTGCGTTATCTGTCGACTAAGCACAGATTTCCACCCGCAAGTCCTGATGGCTTTTCCCCAGATTTATGGGGGACACAAACATTGCCCATGTTGGTGCCTCTCTCTGCCTCTTTGCTTGCACCTGAAGAGCAATACATGGTGGTGTAGAAGGGTGGCTGGTTTGGGTGACACCTTGGGATGGTGGCTGTCCCCTCAGCTTTTCGTAACTGCAGAAACACCATGTACATTCAGGAGCCAGCACAGAAAAGGGAATTGTTGGTACTTGAGTGTTGCTGTATCACCGCTAAAATCTCTACAGTGTTTAGACAGGGTGACAACAGCAGAATTGCCAGAAATTTCTCTAGAAGTTGAATGAAGTTGTCAGCTACCTGTAGGGAACTCAGGGGACCATGGAAGTAAATATTAGGATATCCCTGGTGATATCTCTCTATTCAATTTTTTTAGATCCACAAATCATATGCTTAGCCTGCATCCAAATTCAGATCTGAGCTCTAATCAGACTGTAAAAGCCCTAAATCCATGCTGCAATAGCTCCCTACCCAGGCTGTGAAACCCTTAAGCCCTTGGGCCAGAGGTCAGCAGGGTAAGTTGTCTTGCTTCTCATTTTCAGTTTCAAGCAGAGGTGTAATACAACTGAGGGAGGCTTGTGAAGATGCTGTTAATAATTTCTTGGCTGCTGGCCCTCAGCTGATATCAAGGTCCAGGAATGATGAGGAGAGAAAAGGAGGAGGGTTATCTCTCCACTTTGACCTGTTTCCAGGGTCCAAGTTTAGGTGATAGTGACACCAAGACCTAGAAATACAGAGATGGAAAGTGAAGACTTCTGCCTTACCATTCCTTATTCATCATGTCTCTGAGCTCTGTGCCAGCAGTGCAGCTGATACCAGAAGCCAGGGCTGTGGTGAGATACCCACCATAATGGCTGGGTCTGAGACAGGCAGCTAGAACCTGTGCTTCACTGCAGAAGAAAAATCAGTAAATGTATCGATGGCTTAATAGGATCATAGTGACATTTTATGTATGAAGAAGCTATGTTCATTCTGCATCACCTCTGAAGAGGCAGAGATCCATGCCTAAGAAGTGACAGCTTTTTTAGTTGTAGTAATTGCTTAGCAAGAGAGTATCTGAATCGATCCCCAGAATGAGTACAGCTCTCTGAAGGACAGTGAAGCTCTTCTCCTTCTTCAGTTGCCATTTGTCAATTTATACAAGGGGCCTACGATCATCTTCTACTCCTTTCATATTTTCAGAGACCTAACAGGACAAGGTAATCTGCAAAGGTATGGAAAAGAGTCCTGGCTGTGAATCCAAGTGAGTAAAATGCATCTGTGAATTTCACCCAGGGACCAAGTGCCTAAAATGTGAGGAGTATTTCAATGCAACACCAACAAAGTCTTTTCATAAAGAGGCTCTTATGCTATACGTATATCATCTTTCATCTTTACTTTGACAATAAAAGCACTTATATAACTCAGAATGGGCAAAAACACATCACCTGGGAAGTCTTGGTTACCATTACATGGTAAGACTAGGAGATGTAAAGCAACAATGGAAAAGGGAATGGGGGAAGAATCATCAATATCAGCAGGTGCTGTCCACATCCTAAGTCCAGATGATCTGCTAGTCCTTCTTGCTGCTCTACCATCTCTTGGTACAGAGGCCAGACACAACACTAAAACAGAGGAAAAAAGTCCCTAAGGTAAACAGAATATAGCGGTGATCAGTCCCAGGAGGAAATTTGTTTCAGCTGTATCACATAATGAGACCTACCAGAGACAAACTTTGATGGTGGTGCTGACTATCTTGGAGAAAGAAAGGTGTTTCTATGGCAAAGGCAATAAACATGTGAAAGCAAAGTTCAAACAAAGAATGCTCTGCAGTGGAGGACTCTCATTCACCAAGTGCCTGTGATAAGACGGCCACGATATAAACGGTAGATGTTAGAAGTCATACATAGGTGGAAATCAGTGATCCAGTGATGCCACAAACAGTGGGACATTTGATCCCGATCTCAAAAGCCACAGAGCAGCAGTGGGGTCATGGGATCACATGTTCATTCTGTTACAATCTCCTATCAAGCGTGTATACACTATGCAGGATGATTTTTTCTTTCCCATCCCTGTAAATGTAGCCTCAGATTTTAGATGCAAAGGGCCATCTAATTCCTGCAGCATTACTTTCCTATAGAGTAAATTATACTCTTAGTTTCTGTCTACCTTATTCAGGGACACGTGTCCAACTCATTAAGTTCCAGTGGATTTGATTAGAAACGACAGAAGGGAAAACAAATTATTTTATTGACTGCACAAGGAGTGGGAGGCAGACGATTCCGTCTTAAATACGCTTGTTTGGCAAGCCTGGGAACACTGAAAGCCAGTGGCTCCGAATGCATACATGGGTAGGCATGCAGGCTAAGAAAATGCCATTTCCTATTAGCTTTTCAGTGTAAGAATCACAGCATGGAACAGAAATAGCTGCCTCTGAATCAGCAGAAAGAATGCAGTGGCAGCTTCAAATGAATTTGAGCAAGGGGGTGCTGTGAATCCAGGATGCGGGGTATGGAGGAAGAACAGGTTACATAAGAATTTACATTAAAGCCAGTTCAATGGACATTACCACAGCACCAGAGCCCATCTTCCAGTGCCAGTAATCAGGAATGCATGGTTCTAAATTTGTGAAATAAAATTCAGCAGGTATCCCTGTCGTCAGTGTCTGATTTTAAGCATCGCTGTATTCATGCACAGCAGAAGAGTGGTGTTTCCAGGTAGAGCTTAGTAATAACTACAAGAACAGGAGACAAAGCTGAGCAAAGTGCAGCAATTAGAGACACTAGCAAAGCAGCAGGGAAGTTAAAGGCTTTTTTTCTGTTCCTTTTGATGGATTATTCTTCAACTATAAAAAATAATAGGGAAATTCCTGCTCTCAGGGAATTTTTATGGAGAAATCTGAATGTGGTCTTGAAAGAATCTCCAAGTTTCCAAAAAAAAAAGAAAAAGAAATTGTAGAGAAACCTGAGAAGTTCAAGTGCAGTAAATCAACAGGAGTTGATGATCTTCACCCAAGGGTATAGACGGAAATGAAGTGTGAAATAGCAGAGATCTGAGTTTATGCAATGAGGGACCATTCCAAGAGCCACTGAAATCAGTGGAAAGACTCTCCATACTTCTCTGAAAACTGGATCAGACCTTCCCAAATGTAGAAAAACAATAAGTACTCACAGGAAGGTGTTCATCACCCTTTCAGGTCAGATGTGGGAAGCACAGTGGGATGAGGAAGGCTGTATCGAGTAGGATCGGCCAGACCAGGAGCAACCCAGACCACATGGAAAGCTCTCTGTCATTACAGAGCTCTATCTCGGCCAGCACAACGTAGCTCTGCAGGAGCTGGCCCCGTAATATTGGGACTGACATGTGACACTGTGAGCATCAAGCCAAATCCTGCCACCTACACTGCATGGTAAATGGTCTCAGGGTCTGGCCCATCTCAGTGGCACCACTGTGTTTGCATGACTACAGGCTCTTGCAGGTCGGCTTAGCTCCCTGGCTTGTTAGATGCAGTACATCTGAAAGCTGCTCTTTCTTCCCCAAAATCACTACTGGCAATCATTTGTCACAGCTAAGGACAACATCTCCCGCTGCTTGGCGATAGGGCTTCTGCACAGATGATGCCTTATGGACAACTTCAAGTTTCCAAACCAGCATGAGTGCAGAGCACAGGCCAAGCTTCCCTTTTCAGACACCGAGAAGCAAACACTCCCAGCTGCCAATGATTTTACTTTATTGTCATTTAAGTTGGCTCCTTCTGCACAAGTCGCTGGCGGTCTCACAGTAGCAGGAGTTGAGTAATAATAGTATTTCCAGTATACTCACCTCCAAGCAATGCTGTAGAGGAGAGACTGCTGGGAGAACAGGATGAGGATGGTTTGTATTGGCTGTTCCTTCTCAATTTCTCATCAGACTGTGATTCAAACTAGCATCGAACTACAAACTCCATCATTCACATCCCCCCTGCAGATTTTCCATGTTGGCTCCTCAGCAAGTGGGATGAGACTACCATTCATCAGTCCTTGGAGGTGCTGAGAGGGTCCTCTCGTCTTGGAAATTCTGAAACAGTCACCCACCAGCTTTTCAACAGTGGCTTTACTACACAGGGGTTTGGAAGTGATAAGTTTTTCCCTGAGAAGATTTCTCCAGGAAGTTTGGAAAACCTAGACTCACAAGGCTTTGCTCAGCTAAACACAGAGCACTCCCTCCTCCTGAAGCTTTCCTCATGCTCAGAGAAGCACAAAACAAAACAGAAAAAGTATCTGAAAGCAAGGCAATGTCACAGAGCTCAAAAATAACCCCCAAAGTAATCAATGTACCATCTAAAACAACCTCTAAGGCAGTGGTAATATAGTCTCTCACTGCAGAGATCTGGTGTGCTTCTCCATTTGCTTCTTTGAGAACACAGAGATCCTCCTCCACCCACACCCTCGTCCTTGACATTGACCTCTACATTTCCGAAACACCCCTTTTTCTACCTGATAGGCAAAGTCATGCTGTTGTGGAGCACGAGCACTTCTGCTTTGTCGGTCATCTGGGACAGCAGAGGCTGGAGAATGCGGTGTTTAATAGAGTCCTTTGAAAGCACCTCCCCACTCGTGGTGCTTACCTGGCCTTGCTTACTTAGATTCAAAGGAGCATTATGGCTTCTTCCCTGCTCTGTGATCAATCCTGGCAAAAACATGCAACAGAACAAGAAGGGACTGGCCAAGTAAATACATGCAAGAAATAAAGCCACAGGGAAAGGAAAGCAAAGGTGGAAAGTGACTGTGTTAATATATTGCTCACTGAAGGAAAGACTGAAGACACCATCCCACCTGGAATTAATGGGTGTTGTGTGGATTATCGGGGGATATCTGAGAGAGATCATGATTTATGAGGGGCTGATCTCAGCTGTTCAAAGCTGTAACTCTGCATTCAGTGCTGCAATATGAGAGCTGATAGTGATTTAGAGTTTCCATTTTCTAGCTTTCCTGGGAGCTGAGAGACTCTATTTGGAATTAATGCAAGTTGTCTTGCATTTAATTTCCTAGACTGTTCTAAAAAGTGAAAAGATATTGAGGTATTTCTTATGGTAAATAATACTCCAGTCAATTCCTAGACAGCCCTGACAAGGCTCTAGTGCGAACAACTTGCTGAAGAGAACTGGGAGAGAAGGAAGGACTTATCATTACTGCCTCAACTTTTAATTTTGTGGCTGTAAATAAGTTTATGAGACAGTGCAGTGAAAGATCAGCTATTGCCTCTGTTAGTTTAGTGATGGTTTTCTACCTCATAATAAAAAAAAGTAATGAAATTTTACACCACTAGACACGGAGTTACTGGGATTTTTTTGGACAAAATTGGTGGGCCTGTGTGATTAGAGAGAATGAGAGACTTCATGAAGTCCATTGGGAATTAGGATGACTTATCTGTTTTCCACACAACTCGATCTCTTTTCAGCAGTGCCACAGTCAAATTTCTTAGGAACACAGTTGTGGGACAGGACTTCACAAAACAGTTACGTGCTTATATTGAGTGCACTCTCAACAAGTTTGCTGATGACACCAAGCTGGGTGGTGCAGTTGATATGTCAAAGGGATGGGATGCCATCCAGAAGGACCTGGACAGACTGGAAAGGTGGGCCCAAGTGAACCTCATGAGGTTCAACATGGCCAAGTGCAGGGTTCTGCACCTGGGCTGGGGCAACCAACATTATCAGTATAGGCTGGGAGAAGACATATTAGAGAGCAGCCCTGTGGAAAAAAACTTGGAGGTACTGGTAGGTGAAAAGCTGGACATGAGCCACCAATGGGCAATGGCAGCCCAGAAGGCCAATTGCATCCTGGGCTGCATCAAAAGAAGTGTGGCCAGCAGATCGAGAGGGGTGATTCTGCCCCTCTACTCTGCGCTGGTGAGACCTCGCCTGGAGTATTGCGTCCAGTTCTGGAGCACCGAGCACAAGAAGGACATGGACCTGTTGGAGCGTGTCCAGACAAGAGCCACGAATATTATTAAAGGGCTGGAGCACCTCTCCTACGAGGACAGGCTGAGAGAGTTGGGGCTGTTCAGTCTGGACCAGAGAAGGCTCCGAGGGGACCTTATAGCAACCTTCCAGTACCTGAAAGGGGCCTATAAGAAGGCAGGGAGAGATCTGTTCTCGAGGTTTTGTAGTGACAGGACAAGAGGCAATGGTTTTAAGCTAGAAAAAGGTAGATTTAGGTTAGACATTAGGAAGAAGTTCTTTAATATGAGGGTGGTTAATCACTGGAACAGGCTGCCCAGAGAGGTGGTGGAGGCCCCATCCCTGGAGATATTCAAGGTCAGGCTTGATGGGACTCTGAGCAACCTGGCCTAGTCAGAGATGTCTCTGCTTATCGTAGGGGCGTTGGACTAGGTGGCCTTTAGAGGTCCCTTCCAACCTAATACATTCTATGATTCTATGCTTTTATGGGAAGTAAATGCCCAACCAGGCAGAAATAGGAGGCATGTATCTAAGGGAACCTACCAGTCAGTACAAAATACTGCAAGATGGAAAGGTATGAAATTATGTCTCCAAAGACTGGGTCACCAACAGACTCCAGACTTACATACCTCTGTGAGGCTGCAGTTCACAGGTTGAAATCCCCTGCTGAATTCTCTCAGCCTGTACTTGGGTTTAGGAGATTTCATCCCAGAGACATCCAGTTTTTCTTCCCAAAGCTCTGTCTGGGAGGACAAAGGATTGTGTACAGCTTTGCAGGGTAATTCTGAATCTGCAGAAATATGGAACTTGCCTTACTCCTTGGATCGCAATGGAGAGTGCGTGCAGGATGCAATTGGTAGTCTGATACTTCCTACTTGGGAAGTGAGATACCTCGATTCATCTATCACCTCAGTCTTTACAGCTTCAAGCCCACCCATCTCACCTTCCAGATCAAAGTCCCAACAAACAGGCTATTAGCTACACTATGCAACAGAGATGGGCCAGAGACAGCAAGAGGGAGAGACCTGTCCTCCGTGCTCCCCTATGAGAGACAGCCTAAGATTTCATACACTAGCTCTTCTTGCACTAAAGAGCTATTCAAATTCATCCAGAGAGCTTTCCAGGTGGGACAGGCCCAGATGAACGCACCAAGATAAAATACATATACTCAGCTTTCTAGTCAGGACAGTCCCTGGTTAGACCCACCAAGAAGATTTCCCCAAAGCCAAGGTCTTCAGGATTACAGGGCCTGTAGCTGTAGGGCAGGGATTGGTGCCAAAACTTCCAGACAGTCACTCCTGGAGCCAAGAGCCTGGAAGAGTAGATATAATCTGGGCTCAGCTCCCAGGTCCACAGCAGGGAGCCTGGAAGCTCGGAGAAGCCCAGCTAGAGCCAGAGCTCTCCAAGCATGCTGATCCCCTGCTGCAAGGCTGCGACTCAGAGCCTGGGCAAGGGGGACAGTCTCTAAGGCTGAGGAAACCAAGCTCAAACACAAGTTGTCCTTTTCTGGACCTAATGGGGCCAGTGCATGAATTCGGGAGCAGCATGCCAGCAGGATGATGACTGTAGCAGCAGGGCTTCGAGGGATGTCCTCTCCTAGCACTTACTGGAACAAGGGAAAATCTCGACATCAAAAGAGCCCATGTCTTTCCAGAGCCATCGAGTTTTGGGAGTCCTGCAAGCAGAAAATTACTAGAAATTAAAAATACTTTTCGGTTTATATCCAGCAGAGATGAAAATCAGATGTAAAGGACAGATTAAAAAAATAAATGATGGAATTGGAAAAGAAGAGAAAAAAAATTCCCTAAAATTCTGAAACATTACTTTTTGCAAGAATATATTGCTCTAGGCAGGGATGGAAGGAATTGACTAATTTGAACAAAACACTTTTTTTCCTGTATGTTTCTAAATGAACTGATATAGTACTCCAAAGACAGAAATGTGGGCTAGATTCCTTACTGGTGCATGTGAGTGCAGTTCCACTGACTTCTGGCAGGATTCCCCCAAAGCAAATTATTCAAGAATGAGTGCAAAACCCATCAGCTAAATTATTCACAGCTACAGTCCCCGCTTTATTAGACTGTTTAAAAAAAAATAAAGAATAATTTATTTTAACTAATCACAAATTCAAATCACTTCACTGGAAAATGATATGCAAACAGCTCTAGTCAGCTTTAATAAGGTTTGGGAGGAAAGCCAGGCATTGATTTCGCCTCTTGGAGCTCTGATATCATGCTGGCTGCTGGGCGATGGTTATAGGAGTCAGAGATGCAGCGTGCTGGTTTTTTCAGGAATCTCTGCCAGCGGAGGAGACAGATGCCTTTTGGACTAACACCCGCTGAGCTCTAACACACACACGCACACACACACAGAGGCGTGTTTATTCACTTGCCCGTGGCTCTGTTGCTAAGTGGATGTGTTCACACTCTCTCCGCCTGTTTTATTAAGTCTGACATATTGTTGTGCAAACGCAGCGCTCGGTGTGTTGCAGAAAGTGGCTTACAGATAAGGTGAGTCCTTCCTGCTGAGCTCTACGTGAGTTGGGTAACTCTTGCATTCCCTCAGCAAGAAGGGAATAATAATAATAATAATAATAATAATAATAATAATAATAATANGGGGAATAATAATAATAATAATAATAATAATAATAATAATAATAATAATAATAATAATAATAATAGTGACTAATGCAAGACATGGCCAGGAGAGCAGTGAAGGCCTCCCTTTGTGTTTTTCTGTTTTGAAGCTTTTTCTTCCCATTCTTTGACAGGTCTTGGCTGCAATGAAGTATTACATCTTTAATTGAAACGCGGGCTCCGCTATCAGAAAAAATAAGGAGATCTTGTGGGACAAACACAATACTAGGAGTCAGGAGACATTAGTTCAGGTTCTGGCTCTCCTACAGCCTGCCGCTATGATCCCTAGCAATCCATCTGATACCTCTGTGCTTCTGTTCTCCTGGTAAATGGGAAAAACAAATTGCAGACTTCCTTCCTCTCTTGAAATCATTCAGCCTGCAAGACTCCTTGGAGTAGCCAGTGGCTCCTATTACACATAGGTACAGGACCTTCCCCAACAGGTTGCAAACTCAGAGAAGATTCCTAAGTGCTACTGTAATAATGAGTCATTTATCCCCAAACTCCCAAAACAGGTTATTGTAGATAATAAATAAGAGGAAGACTGACCTTTCCTGAAAGCAGAAATCTTTTTGAAGATTTAAAAATCAGAGTATGCCAGGACAAGAATGTCAATTCAGCTCCCCTACAGAAAGAAAGACAATTATCTCCACTTTAGAGATCGAAAACTGAACAGGGAGAATGAGTGATAGTTTCCCAGTTCTCAATTCCCTGTGGAGTTTCTGGGAATTAAACATAAATCTCCGTTACAGAGCTCTTACAAACTGTTTTTGTTTTGTTTAGTATGCATTTCAAAATAAAAAAAAGCCAGAGCTTTCCCCTGGATTCCTAGGAAAGTCAGAATGAGAGAATGAAGTGGTTTTTTCCAGTCCTTCAATTACTTTTTGTTGAGAAATATTTATAAATTCTAAATTCAGTCAATCCTGGGTCTTTTTTTGTTTAAGAAAACACTTATGTATCAACCACAGGGCTGCTTTTCTCCTATTACTGAATGAGACTGCAATTAAAAGAAATGAAGTTTAAAATCTCTAACCTCATAGTAGAATATGTATATATTTCAGTGCATGTGTATACATACACTGATATATATTCTCTAACTTTGAACTGCAAATATTTATCAAGCACACTAAATATTGTAAATGACTACAGCTCTAGCACTCTTTCCAAAGACATGAATAACCCTTACAGAATAATATACATGAATCTTGACTGTATGTTTAGATTTCTCCTGTATATTAATTTCCTGAATAGGACATCATCTCTGTCAGAGTCACAAAGCATCTTTTACACTCCTAGGTTCCACCACGTGCATTTACTATAATGTGGTCAGGAACTATGAATTTTTTAGGTACCATTCAGGGGGCATTTTATATGCATATTTCATGAGAGGAGGGGGTGGAAATAATATTTTTGGCAGACACTTGCCAGAATATGGATGGGATTCAGGAGAAGATGGCTTTTCATATAAGTAGTCAACTCCACTCAATTTAAACCATGGCTCTTGGGAAGCATTTAAAACACAGAGCTTAAATGGAGCTGCACTGTAAGCAGTACAGAGCAAACTGTCCAGAGTGTGTGTGTGTGTGTATATATATATATTTATATATAGCCAGATGCTCAAGGTCAAATGCACAGAGCTAGCCATTTGGGGACTGAAACTATGAAGCAGTTTGCTGAGACAACTCGCCGTTCAAATCTGCCTACCCCCGAGAGGCTGCTTGATACTGGAAGTTGTCTTTGGGGTAAACTATGGGATCTAAGTCCCTGCAATAACACCAGTGACAAGGCACATCTGAGGAGCTCGGTAGCAGGTACAGAGAAAATAACAGTGCAAGTTCCTTGGGGATTAAAGTGTAAAGCCAGCTATCCTTGTACAGCTGCTCATGACCTATCACATCAAGACATCTTCCTTCCCAATGGGCTACAAAGCTCTGATCCTTACAAACGGTGCACATACAGCTACGTGCTCAGGCATAAAGTGCAATAATCCATCTGTGTCTAGAGGCAACACCTCACAATCAAAGTTGTGGGGGAAAAAACCTTCATGAAATAGGCTCAATGCTCAGTGATAGCATTTAGGAGCATCTGGTGCATGGCACCAGGCAGTCAGGTCTTGGGAATGACACTGAATACACCAGACCAGAAGGAAAAATTACCTTCTTAAGGTAATCTGTGAAAACCAGAAAGATGGAGAGGCACACACATTACATGACAAAAATAAAGGAGAGAATGACTCCTCAGGAAGTTGCAAGGCTACAGCAACCCTCCTAATCGGATCCACCTGAGCTCCATCAGGGTCCTGCCCAGACAACTTCCTACCCTGCCCTCGGCACTTGGCTTTTGGCCTGGCCCTGAGTAGAGTCATCCTTGCTTTTTAGACCATTTACAACACAGTCAAAAGATGGAAAGAAATGAAAAAGCTTGGCAGTCTGAGTGCATTGCTAACAGATTTTGGAAATAAGTAATCAGAATATGATTCCAAAGCCCATATTCATCCCGCCTAACTTTAAGCACACAGTGGTGCCACAAAAATGAGTAGCATAATTTTCTTCAGCTCCTCTATAATCAGAGTAAAGAGGCAAGCACTAACAGAGGTGAGATATCTCTTAACGGGATTGGAGGTTTTCTCTCTCCATTAACTACAATGGAGCATTTCCGTCCTTCTGTGATCATCACTGATTTCAGCCTTCTTGAACTTTCCCAGTTCTGCCAGAAAGTACATCTCATATGTTCTGGGCTATTTCTTTTGCAATTTTTCTCTCTCAGACCCTCAGATTTATTTTCACCTTTTCTCCGGTCATCACCTTTACTTCATTAATGGTCTGGATCTAACCCAAGCCTTTCCTAACTCTGTTTGGCCAAACACAGTTTAACCTCTGTTATCAAATTCAACTGTAAATTCTGTGTTGGGCAGTAATGGTTTATCAGATCTACTTTGTCTGGTTGATTTCCCAGACAGAACTGGGGATTCAAAGCTTTCTGTTAGTAAAAGGTCAGATAAACTACAGGTCAGCCACATATTCTTACTTTTTGGAGCAGTTTTTCACAAATTCACTCTCTAAAGATGGTGAAAGCAAGTTCAGGCAGAGAACAGCTAAGTGTGCCATTAAAATAGGCTGCTAAGATTAGTCCTATACCACTCCAGCTTTCTGGCGAGCACCCCCAACAAGCCCCTCCGGGAGTAGTCAGAAACCAGAAAGCATATGCCTTGGGACCAGTCAGTCATGCCTGCATCTGATACTGGCGCCTGTCCTGCTGAGAAAGAGGGCTTGTCTTCACTGATTCTGTGATGTCACCATTAGAAGAGTGGGAAGCAATATTTCCATGAATAATAATATACCATGAAGGGCAATCAGTGCTCAAGAACAACATCCTTGATCATCGGCCAGCCAAGCAACCTAAAGAGCTCTCCTCCTCATTGCCTAGGGAAACGAGTTATTGATTTGCACATTGTTACAGGGGGTAGTTCTTAATCATAATTAGGCCACTGTGAAAAGTCAAAGCATTCAAATCATGTGAGGGCTTCTACAAGTGCAATCTGGCATCCATATGTTCAATGGCAACTCAAGCAGCCTGCTTTAATTTTTCCATAGTTTTTTCTCTGAAGACTCAATATCATTTACCCCTTTAAATATGTCAGGTCTGTGTTTTTGGATATGCAGCCCTGTATTGTCTTTCAGAAGGCTAAGTTAAAACACAACAATCTATTTTGATGCACTATATGATAAGAAATTCTCTCTTTAAGAAAAATAAGACATGACAGTCACCATTTTATTGTGAGATATTCCCACAAACTCACATGTTGCACTCAGAATATAGGTAGCTTCAGAACCTGGCTAAGTTTCTTGAGTAAATTTTGAATAAGAGTAGTCCAAAATACTTTTAGATGATTGCTAATCTAGGGCATTGAGGACAGCCTTCAGACATTTCCAGACATCATTTGAATATTTATAGCTAAAAAGGTTTAGTGCTTCTGGTCACCTTGGATTCAGTGAAAAAAAATTGAAAAAAGGCTGTCTAACTAAAGTCTCCTCCTGAACGGAGTCTAAAAGCTATTTGGTTTCGGCAGTGAAGATCAGGGCTTATTCCCTCTTATCAAGGAAAAAGAGTTATATGAGTGAAACACTGATGGAGGCTCAAGCTCAGATGGGCTTCTGTTGACCTGGAGTATATATACTCTAAAAATTAGATACAGTTTTCAAATTTTCAGATGGCCAAGGTTTGAAACCATCTTACAGTGAGAATGGTAGCAAATACCTTGGTGGTTTTAAGGGGAGGGATAATCATTTTATGAAAGGGTTGAGACTCTTCCTGACAGAAAGCACAGGATTCCTTAAACCCTGCTGGTACATGGTGGCTGCCTCCTTTTGTAGGCCATGGGAATGGAGGGACTTCTCCAGGGTATTGGTCCTCTTAGCCTAAGGCTATGTCTAAAACAGGCTTCAGAAATCATGTCCTAGACATACCAGTTTCTTTCCACTGTCTATAAAGTGAGTCTAGTGTGACTAGGTTAGATGGACAGAGCTGCACCATAAGAGTTAGATGGAATGAATCCCATCAATGGGGCAACACTTAATTTCTTACTATCAGATGTACCAACTTCTTATCCAAATCCAAAGCTTGAAAAAAAACACATTTAGTCTGAGATCCAGAGTATAAAGTAGAACTGAAGATGACATCGTGTTTTACAGGAGAAAATGTGTCTTAGCTTATCTGCAAATCACTGGAATACATCATAATCATCACTTCTGCGTTGGGCCTTTCTGCCTTGAGTTTCTTCAGCTTCCAAATACCTCCCCAGGTATCCTACAGTGCACGTACCCCAGGTCCCTTGCTTGCAATGCTAGCCAGCTTTTCCTCAGCAGCACATCACTCTGAATCCAGGAGGAAGCAGGAAAACAAACGTCATTCTTTGCACACACTTTTGAATCACATCCCAGTGAGGATCTGCTGTTACCTCAATGAGCTATGTGAGCAAATCTGAGATAAGGTCATTGAAAGGATAAGAAAATAGAGGTTATTAATTTATGCCAGCCTAACAGCCCCAGCAATTTAAAATGGGATGAAGGACATACACTTTCAATGCGTGAGATATTTTTGGTGATCCAAAGCCTTAAATTAACAATAAAGAGTAGCGTTTTAAAGCATCTCAGACTCCGTTTGAATGAGTGAAATATTAAAAACTTGCCAAGTTCACCATTAGTTCCTTAGAAACTAAGAGTGGGAAGTTTCAGCAATGTGAGAGCTTAGGGCCACTAAAGGATAGAAAAGCCCTGAACTACTCTTAAAACTCATTTCCTCTGGTAAGACTACTGGCAGAGTCTGTTTAGAGAGGTATGCTGCATGACGTCTCACTAGTACATCTCCAACACTTCATGTTAATGAAGTTCATGACAACCTTCTCTCTCTGACCCTGAAAAAAAAGCAGTACTTAACATAACCGTACAAAATGTTATATTTATGGTGATGCCAGCTTGGCTCAGGTGATGGCCTCACAGCTCTTCATCATCTGACAGATCATGTGTTTTACCACAAGAGGCCATTTGCTGCACTGTATTGGCATGGCAGAGTCTTTTTTAAATACAAATTTGAAGTGCCACCTATTTCATAAGGCCTCAGTCTTGCAAATACTGAAGAAATAAAGCTGAAAAAATGCCTTGTTCTCCTGAAATCTCTAAGCATATAACATTACACTCTACTCCAGCATGGATAATCAAATTGATTATTCCTTATTTCCTCATGTGAAGCCCAAGCTTCCAACCCATGGAAACAGAAGAGCCTGCTCCTGTATTATCATAATGAATTACATTTGTTAAGCCTGCTTTAGCAAATGAATTGATTTGATATGATTTAGGAGGATAAAATTTTCCACTTTTTTCTGGCATTTTACCTCAACCCTGCAACATCCAAAAAATCCAGAGAACAGAGGAGTTAAAATGAAGGACAGCGGAACTTGCTTCTCTTCTGGCTTCCCATCCCCTGCAAAACCAAGAACCATTCTGCATGGTGGAGTCCCCTCTCCCACCCCCAGCCCAAAATACTATGAATAAGGACCACAGTTCTCTGTTCATGCAGGAATGCCAGATATGAAACCACAATCAAGCTTCGATCTCTTCAGCACAGCAAGCTCCACATGCCAATCTACATGTTTGTTGAAAAAAATGATTCTGCTGGAATAAGTTTCTATTATAAGCTCTCACTGTATACATTTTTTGGAGTTAGTATATAATTCCTGCACCAGAACCCAATATCTTTTCTGTTTTACAACTGCACATAAATACAACTGCCTTCCATCTAAAAAAAAAATAAATATCCACAATGTCTGTTCAGTTTGCCTTCTCGCAGCATCTCTCTCCCTCTGCCCAAATATAATCGCACTTTCTAACCCAAATCACTTGTAGGGGGGGAGAGCAAAACAAATCTCACATTCATAAACTCAGATGACAGCCACCCTGAGCCATAGGAATAGCACTGAATTTATTGGAGCCGTTAGCACAGTACAAAGCAACGGGAGTAAACAGCGGCTTCCAAAAGAGGCAAAGTTATTTGGAGTGGCTCCAGCATGCAAATGGTAGAGACATTGATAGCTGCAGCAATTATTAATTCCTTTCCCCACACCCTTTTCCTTTTTGCAGCTTGGCCAAATGAGTTTCTCTGCAGATGCTGGAGGCACTGGAATCTGCTGAAAATGATGGTGATTTCTACGGCCACCCTCCAGCTTTTAGGGCAAGAACGAAAACATGTCTGGCTTCCCCATCACCATGAATTCACCGTGGGAATAGTGTTTGGCCCAATAATATGCTCACTGAGTCTTCATTTCTTCTTGGAAGTGGTGAAGCAGGTTGTCTGACCGAGTGATTTGTGAGCTAATCCTTGCCTGTGTGAAGCAAATAGAAAAAAAGCCAATTTGTCTGGAATTAATTTTTTTTAAAATAACTGAGCTCCCACAAATATGAGCTGAGCCCAGAAAGATGACTTCAAGGTTAAAGCACAAAATTGGAAAATAGGATAATTATAACTGTTGGTAGTATTGTTACTGCTCTTAGCAGCCTCACACCCAAACCAGAAAGCTGTTACAACAAGAGCTGAGCAGAAAAATAGTCCTTGCCCCAAATAACACACAGTCTTAGGCAAGACACACATTAACAGGGGAAGTACAGGGACACAGTGAGCAGTTGGTAGCCTGAGCACGATGGAATGAGAGGGATACCGGAGTCACCTTCTTCTTCCATCTGCCTGGTTTCTTCACGCTGGCAGACCTTTGGGTCAGCGTGTCTCTCTTTCTATGCAATTATACAGCTCCAAGCATCGTCTCTGTTCCGACAGAAAATTTGAAGAAGCTTTCAGCAAGTTTCTAAGTGAAAGGTATGCAAATGGGTAAGACAGTCAGCCTGGACTTGTGATCTTTATTCTTGTGCTAAATTCATATGAACGTGGGATTGTGCCATATGTTTCCAGTCAGCCCTCGGACATGGGGTTTTACATGGGCAGGGAAAACGTTATATTGAGAGGAGCAGGAAGTTTCAACAGCAAAGGGGTGCTGCAGATGATAATTTTGGCTTAACTGCTGAAATGATTAGGTTTCTTTTGTGCTAGGAAGAGAAGGAAAACTGGCCTAGTGTGACGAGCTGAAAAATTCTTTGGTTTGACATTTTGGACACAAATCTGAGTGTGAACCAGGGGGCTGAGCACTCAATCAAGACCTGACTGGTGCTGTTTAACTTTCCAGCTCTTGTTGATATCTTTGAGGAGATTTGGCCATACATATGCACATTCCCATGGTATTTTGCCCTACCTGGTATTTCTGCTCATCACCGTACTCTGTGGTCTTGCTACAGCCAAGATAGCCCTAACCCAAGACCTGTTGCACAATTAGATCCTTTCAAAAATTCCTGGGCTAGACAAAATTGCTACATGGATCAAAAAACTTACATGCATTTATTATCCTGTCTGTAAAGCAATATTAATTAACATTCTAAAACTCATCCATAATATGTCAAAACATCACACACAACAGCAATATAAACATCTCATTCCTAGATTTGTTATAGATAGTATTTGACACCACAAAATCCTGTAGCACAGTAGTTCAATGTGATATGAACTCACAGAGTACTTCAATGGAGCATGTTGTGGACATAATTATCAACACCATAGCAGGCTTCAGTATCAACTGTCGTCTTGCATCAATGATTTATAAAGACCAGCTTGTTAACTTGTTCCAGGATAAAAGCCAATGTCGTGTAACCCAGGCAGAACAGAAGATTTCTACATCAAAAGAGTCATCAGCACCTAAGCAAGTGTCACGCACTCAGCTTGTTTTATACTTTTTCCAGATTCAGATTTTATATGCGTTATCTTTCATTAGGAGATATTTCAACAGCAAAATGAACTGATCTTTCCTGAAGAGATCAGCTCAGAATCCAGTTCACCTCACCATCAACCATTGATTTTATTCTCATTTTAAAATTGTTTTAAAAGGTGTGCTGGGGATTTGTGACTTCAAGGATTTTCTTTTAACATAGGAGGTTACTGTCTGTAATTCTCAAAGCTAGCTATCAGCTAGATAAAAGCCAGGAATTTGACCATGTAGTATCATCTGGAGATGTTGCCATCAGCATGTTGGTAGTCTTCTGGAACCATCCTCATGGGCTTCAGCAACAGATGATGGGAAGTTCCACAACAAATGTCCACCTAACAAGAGGAAAGACTTACGGTGGCCAGTAACTAACATCAGATGAGATACAACTTTCAAACACCTATTTTATCTCTCAGGGCTGTAATGGGAACTTGGCTCAGATGCCAACATTTACATTGTGAAGCTATAGAGTCAGATGAAATGAATTCCAGGCTCAGGGTAAGGCTGCTTTGTTGTTTGCTGTGAGTAACCCTCAGGGGCCTCTGAAGGCTGAGAATTATCAGCCATGACAATATGGGCTCATATGTAGAACCATGACATCCTCAGATGCATGCATATCCTAAACACACTGAGCAGACTTGTACCCTTCATGGCACACCAAAGCCTGCCCTTTTCACTTCTCTGATTACTTGTCCCATATATCTCCTCAGGCTGTTCCTATCTTCCTCTCAGGGCACTTGGTCTCAGTCTACCCTGGTAGTCTTTTCAGTTGTATTCCCAGATGTCCTGTTTTCCATGATCCCTAGATCTTCTCTAACCAACAAGGCTCAGAATTTCCTCATCCAGCTCCTTTAGCTATATGTCTTCCTTTTGTTCCTCCTAAAATAGCCACTCCTCCCCTGTTTTCATGTCAGATCTCCCTCTGAATCTCACACTCAGTGTATTTCCATATCTAAGATTCTTGTACTAATCTGTTCTTCATCTTTTCTTGGTCCCAGATTATGTTATCTTTTCAGTTTAATAGTTTTGTTTTACTAAGCCTGAATTTCACACCAACAAAACAGCAGATCCCCTCTCTCCTCCAACTTCTGCCTTCTCCCATCCACGGCTTTAATCTCAGAAATACTAGAACTAGTTTTGCTAAAGCTTAAAAGACAGATTCCAAAATTTCAGTTCCAAGAGGTGAAGCATGACAGTATTAGAAGCACCAGAAAGCAAGGTTGTTAAGGTCAGTCAACTTACAAGTAGCGGTATATATCCTAACTAATTACCTAAGGGGCAGTGGTTTTAAACTAAAAAAAGAGTAGATTTAAGGAAGAAATTTTTTACAATAAGGGTGGAAAAACACTGGCTCAGGTTGCCCAGAGAGGTAGGAGAAGCCCCATCCCTGGAAACATTCCAGGTCAGGTTTGATGGGGCTCTGAGCAACCTGCTCTAGTTGCAGATGTCCCTGCTCACTGCAGGGTGGCTGGACTAGATGACCTTTGAAGGTCCCTTCCTACCCAAAACATTCTATGATTCTATAATGCATCCATAAGCATTGCAAGTACACACACATACACAGAGCCTGGCTTTGCTAAACAGGCTTAGAAAAGGGCTGAAAACAACCTGCTCTAGACCTGCAGGTGTTTAGGCACTGTTTTAAAGCCATCTTTTACATACTTGCAAGAGGAACTGTTTTAATCAAACCAATACTGCAAGAAATAAACACGTGCTTTAACCACTAAAAGGTGCCTGTGCAGTTTGTAAAAGTCACCAGCACCTTGAAACCATTTGAAATTCTGCCTTCATTGTGTTTCCCCTTCAGCAAAGTAGTTGCTGAGTTAATGGGCAAGATTGCAGCCAGTCTGGGCTGTCGTGGTGGGAAACACAGGAGGCTACTTGATCAACAGTAGGCAGGTCTTCGAACTATATCTCAGGCAAGATTTCTACTGAAAATTCCTCTCTCCATATTCTTAATCTCCATGTGCTGTCGCTCCATTCACAAGTATTAAATTCTTCATTCATATTAAAAAATAAATATAGTTGCCTTCACAAACAACAACATTTTTAACATAACTATGCACTATTTTCATTGCCTAGTTCTTGTCACTAACATCCATACACCTTAGAAACTATTAAAATCTGCAAAATATATCAACTTATACCCACCTCAAGGGAAAACTAGTGCAAGCAGGAGCAGAAAGGATGAGCAGCACACGTTTCCAGGTTCGCCTTTACACTGAACTGTTAAGACACTTTGTTCTGTTGACAACAGACTGTCATTCCCCCTTCCTTTCTCATTTCCAAAAGCCCATGACTCCCAATAATAAATTACTCCCAACCACAAATGTCTGGGCTCAGTGCAGGAATAACCAAGCAAATTCCTGAAGATACCAGAAGATCATTTAAGTTGAGCTGTTCTTCAGGATTTTCAAAGGGAAGAGACAATGATAAGTATGTTCCCATTCCTCAGCTTCAATGTATATTTAGAGACAAATTATCAGGAAACAGTAAATTCCTTACCCAAATATTCCCTTAGGTTGATTCAATTTTAAATAAATAAACAAATAAATATAAATTTAACAAGATTTCAGGCTTCCGCAGCGTGCTGTCACAAAGCAGCATAGGTTGGAAGGGACCCTTGCTGAAAAGGGAACATCACTGACTCACTGCAACTTGTCCAACCTTTCAAGTTCCTACTGAATGGCATCCGAACCATCTAGTATACCAGTCATTTTCCCTGGTTTAATATTATCCATGATCTTGCCAAGATGTTCTCTGTCCCATCTTCAATTAATGATGGTGTTCACCAGTATCAGTCCCACTATTGACTCCTGGAGAAAACTGATAGCAACTGGTCACCAACTGCACTTCTTGCTGATGACCATTATTCTATGAGTCCAGTGGTTCTGTCAGTTTTCCACCTACCTTGCATTGTATCCATACAGTTCATGTCTCCAAATTTACAGTCATGTCATCGTAGTGTCACTGATGACTTTTGTTCCCCATCTCTCTGTCCAATCTGACACTAGACAAGCTTTCCGCAAAAGGCTCTGTCTTTCTGTTGCATGTTTCTACAGTGCTTAGCACTACTAGCATGGAAGTGCAGGTCCTGAGAGGCAGAACATCAAAAGAAAAGTCATTTAAAAGAATATGTCGAGTTTGGGCTCCTTTGTGTTGCTTTAGGAAAAATTGTTGCATTTTGGCTTTTCTGTATTGCTTTAGGAGAACTGGGAAAAGGAGCTTTGAGGTAATATAAACCAGAGCAGCAACAGTTGGTTCAGCTCATATCCAGACTTCTGAAGCATTCACAGTTATCAGATACTCACCTTGCCTGTTGTAAAGATGCTTGGCATCCTAGGAAGTTGGGAGCTGGCTTTAAATGACTTGAGCTGTCTTTACCTCCAGAATTTTCTGTTATGATTCCATATGTGCATCTGATAAGCATTAACACATATCTTCATACCTGTCAATCTCAAGGTCTGACACTGAGTTGTGCCAGAAGAAAGTTTGTTCGTGCACTTTTTTCAGTCCAGTCAGGGGAAATTCCTGCAAGGCTGAGTAGTTGCTTGCTCAGTTGCTGGCAGCCCACAATAGGCAAGTGAGAGCTCTGGCTAGCATTGAAAGCAGAAGACATCCCAGGGGTCCTTTGGCTAGATCAGATGATGTTCATCTGATGCTCCAGGTCCAATACGCAGTTTATGACAACATCCTTTCCTTAGCAAATCCAAGGTTTATGAAAAAAAAGCTCAACATGAGCCAAAAAGCTCAACATGAGCCAACAGTGCATGAGTGCAGCCCAGAAAGCCAACCATATCCTGGGCTGCAGCAAAAGAAGCGTGGCCAGCAGGTCAAGGGAGGTGATTCTCCCCCTCTACTCCACTCTCATGAGACTATACCTGGAGTACTGCGTTCAGATCTGGAGCCCCCAATAAAGAGGGACGTAGACCTCTTGGAGTGGGTCCAGAGGAGGGCCAGGAGGATGATCCAAAGGCTGGAACATCTCTCCTACAAGGACAGGCTGAGAGAGTTGGGCGTGTTCAGCCTGTAGAAGAGAAGGCTCTGGGGAGACCTCATTGCGGCCTTCCAGTATCTGAAGGGGGCCTACAAGAAAGCTGCAGAGGGACGTTTCATGAGGGCTTGTAGTGACAGAACAAGGTGTAATGGGTTCAAACTGGAAGAAGGGAGATTTAGGTCAGAAATTAGGAAGAAGTTTTTCATTCTGAGACTGGTGAGTCACTGGAACAGGTTGCCCAGGAAGGCTGTAGATTTGCCAGCACTGGATGTGTTTAAGACTAGGTCAGATGGGTCCCTGGGCAACCTGGTCTAGTGGGAGGTGTCCCTGCCCATGGCAGAGGGGTTGGAACTAGATAATCTTTGAGGTCTTTTCCAATCCAAACAATTCTATGATTCTATGACATTTTCCTATCGTTCTCCAGTAGTGAAAGCCTGGATCTACTTTACTTCCTGCCAAACTGGCAGCGGGAAGGGTACATCTATATAACCTAAATACTCCCAGGGCACACTCTCTGACCCTGAGATTAACTGGCACACTCTGGCCATACCCATATTATTAAATTCTCTTACCTACAATGCAAGGTAGTTGCATCATCTTGCCTATAGGGAATGGATCACACGTACCAATGTCATGAGTCAAGAGAAGTAAAAAGACATAAATCCTACTTTTTGACATAGTATATATGTGTGTACATATTATATAGGTATAAAATGACCAAAATCAAGAGTCAAGGCTTTGAATGCACTCAGCATTGCTGATGATGCAGCTGACTTCAGCAGGGGCCATTAACTTAATGCTGAGCACTTTTGCCTCAAATAAAACAGTTCAATACAACTATTTTGGGAGAAAATGCAGGCGTAGGACTCAGGCACTTTGAAAGCCTATTCTAGGCTTAATCTCTCTTCCTGTGAGAAGGAACAGATCAGATCACTATTTGATGATACTACTTTTTTACTTAGCAAGCACTGTTAGGAGAAAAATCTACTGAAATCCATAAAGAACAAGAAAAGCGAGAAGCACCGTTGATATTATCTGTTGTTGTTGTTATTATTTTACTGTATAGGTATTCATTTTGGATTTGGTCCTCAGGAAATGAAATTTAGAAGCACAGTTATAATAGGCAAAAAAATTTGTTCAGTTCATTCCTGTAAGTTGAAGAGTAGCAAAGTGTGAGACAACAGCTATTAGGTATTATCTCTAATAACTCCTGCAATAGAGGTGAGATTACAGACAACAAGATCAAATTCAGTGCCTATCTTTGAAAAAAAAGGAGAAAAAGAAGACTTTGACACTTGCGTATCAGTATCAACAGCAATTCCCAGGACAACTCTTAGAACCCTTAATATTTTTGTCTTCATTAAAATGAAGCCTATAAATATCTGTGTCTCGGTTTGTAAAATCACAGAAAATGGCAAAACATATCTGAGATGAATTTTCAAGAATAAATCAACCCAAACCAATTAAATATCCACTTATAATAGGCTAAAATCCTCGGCCATATCTAGACTTTAATAAGGTTTTTGATATCGTCTAATACTCTCATGAACAACCTGAAGAAATATGATGTGGATAAGACTACAGTAAACTGGGTATGCTCCTGTTCATACTCACAAACACTTAGTAATAGCCACAGTCCAAGTGGAAAAATATATCCAGTAGTTTCCCTGAAGTATCTGATCTGGCTCTGTACAATATACTCATTAATGACCTGAATAACGAAATCTTGCAATTGCTAGAAAGTTTGTAGTTAATCTTGGTTTGACTTTAGAGGTGGACAGATGACCAGCTTGCTAATCATCATTATTCATCCCTTTCCTTTACTGTAATTCAATCCAGATGATTACAGCAAGGAAGAAAAAAAAAAAAAAAAAAGTATTTTAAATAGAATATGCAATACTATCGAAACACAGGGTTTGAGGCTTATTCTGCAAAGTATTTGTACTGTCCATTCATTATATCCTGAATAAACAGAACCGGTTTTCTATGCTTCAATATTTTTCCCCTGGGATTTCCAAAGCACTCTTCAAACATAGCTAACCAATTTTGCAAGCCCTTCATAGATTTTTAAAGCTGAAGGGAACCATTTTAATCATGTAGCCTTATCTCCGGCTTAATACATGAAATACATGAATACGTGAAAACAGGTCTAAGACATCCTAAATTTTTTAAAAGAGCTGTAATTATCCGGGATTGATGTATTCATCTTCCTCTCAGGCCACCACCCTAGAATCTTCTTCTGCCATTTCCAATTTACTGAGCTGGGCATGGATTTAAGCCATTGCTGACCCTGGAAGAAAACCACAGCTACGCTACAGACTGGTTTAGATTTAGGCCAGGGAGTACAGGCTCCAACTTGAAATGCAGAGGTCAAACTTCAGTAACCAGAAATAATCTTCAGAGCTTTAAAATGGCAGAGATCCAAAGATCCAGCTTTCTCCTTGGTTTGATAAATGCTGCCCAGAAGGAAATCCTAGAGGATTTGTGTGTTTTTCACATATCTGGAGGCAGGCAACATTTTTGTCAGCTCTGCAAGGCAGACCCTTTCTAGCAAAAGCAAGCCCTCCCAGCACTGAGGACCTGAGCTGCCAAGTTGGAGCATCTTTGAAGTCATGGAGATGGGAGCTAGTGGAATATAAATGTGATGGGCAGATTCAGGAGGTATCAGGGCCCCGTTACTCTGGTTGCCACAGGAGATTGTAAGACTGCTGTCATGTTTTGCCTGTGCTGGGAAGTAAGAGGTCCAATGGCTTTCAGCTCTCACTCCCATTTATATTCTCATTATCACAACTAAGAACATAGCATGGAAGCAGCAAAAGTATTTTATGTTTAGGGCAAGTTTTGAGTATAAGGGAGGGGAGCTGTATTTTGGGGACATCCATAAAAAGGGAAAAAAAACTTCCTGAGGAATCCTGGTAAAGGGCAGCCTAGAGTAAGAGAAATCCCAGTTCCACTCCCTTTCTTGTCATCCTTACTGTCTTCTCTACAAATTTCCCCCTGGTTAAAGTGCTTGCTGCAAGCAGGCAGGACCTCAGATTTATGTCTTACCTGAGCTGTGGCTCTTCCAAGCACGACAATGCTCGGTTAATACAATCCCGTAACAGTAGATCAGGTATCATCTGAGGGGGAAGACGTGTCACCTCTGGAGGCACAAATATAACTTCCTCAGCACCTGGGTGTTCTTGGAGAGCTCTTACCAATTTGTTTCTTCATATATACAGCTACTCAGCTGTGGCAGAGGAGGGGCCACTGGATGTTACAAGAAAGGAAGAAACCTTCACTAAGCTTCAAAATGGATGTTAAGAGTAGCATGTTACACAAGACTCAGAAAACTCAAAAGCCTGCTGGGATTTGTTTTCCTTACTGGGTAAATGATGTGACATGGAGGGAGAATCCTGCAGGAAATCTAAGCAGGGGATTCAAACTTCAAGTCAAGGTGACAGCATGGAAAAACAAACCTGGGTATGAGAAATCTCCTCTTCTTTCAACTACAGGTTTGAAGATTGTTTGGCTCTCTCCAGCTAGTATTATCACTTCTGACATGAATTGGTTTGGTTTTCTTGCTTCCTGCAAAGCTTGATATGCAAAGCCCATATGAGTGCCTCTATATCAAAGGAAACAGGCAAGCTCTGCTCCATGTTATTCTTACCTCTCTCAAACCCCCGTGCAATGCGTCCGCACGCCCTGCAGAACAGCAAATCCACTGCAGGAACCCCAGAGTACCTTCTGTGAAGATACAGATTTTTTCTGCTATCCCCATCCTTTCCGGACTCAAACAGGAAGTGAAAAACCAAGGAAAACATAAAAAACAGTCAGCCTTGCTGTGGATACACACTTGGGACTTCCTTAATTGGGATGTATGTTTGTGCATATCTGGAGCCATAATAAGATCCTTCAGTTATTGTGAGAGGAGCTTGTACTTCAGAGCTTTAATCCAGAGTCAAATTTGAATGTAAACTCTCAAATTATGCAAATCTAAGAGTTTTGGTTTGGTTTATTACACAACTAGCAGGATGCTAGAAGGTTTCCAAAGCCTGGAGGTGTTTGAGGCAAGGAGCTGCTTACTTCAATACTGACGACGTGGGAGAAGGAATGGGGAGCCTTGCTTTTCAGTGCTTCTGTGACTGGAAGCAGAAATGCTGTGCCATGCTGCAAAAATGTTCTTCGCATTCATTTCCATCTAAAGTTTAAAAGCATAGAATCATGAAGGTTGGAAAAGACCTCTAGGATCATCTAGTCCAACCTTCTTTGAACATCTCCCTAACCTCTAGACCATGTCTCAAAGCACCACATCTACCTGTTTTTTGAACACCTCCAGAGATGATGAATTCACCACCTCCCTGGGCAGCCTGTTCCAATGGCTAACCACTCCTTCAGTAAAGAACTTCTTCCTGATATCGAATCTAAACCTCCCCTGGTGCAACTTGAGGCCATTACTTCTTGTTCTGCCATTAGTTACTTGGGAGAAGAGACCGGCAGCAGCCTCACTACAACATCCTTTTAGGTAGCTGTAGAGAGCAATGAGGTCTCCTCTCAGCCTTCTCTTCTCCAGACTAAACAATCCTAGTTCCTTCAGGCACTCCTCATACGACATATTCTCCAGACACCTCACCAGCTTCATTGCTCTTCTCTGTACCTGCTCCAGCACCTCAGTGTCCTTCTTGTACTGTGGCACCCAAAACTGGACACAGTGCTCAAGGTGCATTGTCACAAGTGCCGAGTCCATGGGCACAATCACCTCCCTACTCCTGCTGGTCACACCGTTTCTGATCCAGGCCAGGATGCCGTTGGCCTTCTTGGCCACCTGGGCACACTGCGGGCTCATGTTCAGCCAGCTGTCCACCAGCACCCCCAAAGACCCCATTAAATATAGCACACCCCAAAAAACAGAGAAAAACTCAGCCAAACTTTTTCCACCCCTTAAAGACTTTCAGGTTCTGTTCAAGGCTTTCACAAAGACTTTGGGTCACTTCTGATTTTATCCAACTCTATCTGCCCAGCCCTAATTGCAACAGCACATCTGGAAATGCTACAGCTAAGGCCCTGCCAGCACTTTCGTTATAAACCCTCCTGTTTTCAGGGTTTTGTAACTCTTCCTGAAAAAAAAATTAAAAAATCCAACAGCAGAAGGGCTGAAACTTGATATAAAAAGTTCTCAGCTGGGGAGCAATTTTGTGTGTGTGTTGCAATATTTCAAGGAAATCAAATCAAATCATTTTGAAAATGAGAAAAGAATTTGTAGAAAAGGGTGGGAAGGTAGAAAAGCATTTTCTTGAGCTTGCTTTTTTTCTTTATTTGAAGCACACAGGGAAAAAATATTGCAGCTATAAACCATTTCTCAACTCTGACCTGTAGCTTGACTTGGATTAAAGGCTTTGGACAACTCTTTCAAAGGACGGCGAGGATAGCAAAAAAAAGGAACATTTGTCCATTGCACCAGTGCGGAAATGACTCTGAGGGGCAAGTAGCGTCAGTATGTCCCTATCCTTTGGTGCAAGGCAATGAAAGAATGGCTGGAAACACTGAGAGCATCTACTGCTAAATCAAGGATGTGGGCTTACTTGAAAGTACTACTTGACAGAGGAATCTCTAGAGTAATATCCCTCCAGATATGGAGAGAAGAACAGAGGTCTATTCCCACAGCATACTTCATAGGTGTTACTCCAAAGCCACTGGCTGAGTGTAGCTCTCAGTTGCATATAAACAGAGAAAGCTTTGCTTCTGATACACACTGACTATCTCCACAGAGTGAGACTAATTCTGAGGTTAAGATAAATGCAAATACCTATAAGGAGGTCTCTGAGATCATATTATAGTCAATGGAGACCTATTGCCCAGCATGAAATGCCTTGGCTAGCCAAGAGAAACACAGAAGGGCTGCTAAACAGGACACAGTCCTGCTGGACCAGCACCTGAGATACTTTAGGATGGTGCTACTAAGATACTTTAGGATACCTCAGGTGGCACCAGGCAGCTGAATCCCATAACATGTATTTGTTTACTATGAACAGAAGCACATACTGGACTCCATTGGTTACGGTGACCACATCAACTACGTGTCCTCTCACAACAGTGGGAACTCAGACACCTACATGTAGATACCCAGAAATACCCAGAGTCTCCATTCAGCACGCTGCATCAGTAACTAAATAGCCAAAGATCGCTTTTCATCACCTGGGCTCAAAAAGCAGTAGAAAGGAGTGAGCATTTTGCCTGTAGCCACTACCAAGACACAACACATTAAAAATACTTGAAAAAGTACAGATGCCTCTTGATCCACATATTAGGTTCAGCTCCACCAAAAACACATGAACATATATCTGAATTACTGAATTGCACCCTGGTATCTGAAGATAAGTGGTATAAGCTGTTATCTGCCAGTGACCGTCTCTCTATTGATTACCAAGACAGCCCACCTGACTAGCAGACAAAGGTCCAGCTAAATATTGTCTACTCCATTTCTTTGTGATTAACCCAATACATGCTGACTGTAACAGAAGCTTGTATGCATATGAGGACTAAATTTGAATGCCTCAGTCTGGAGCTTGTTAGGGTTGATAATTTTGTGGAGTTGACTTCCAATCCTCATCTGCAGCATCCAATAATTTACGCAGCATAGCTTCAGCCTCTTTCACTGCGAGCTAAACTGTGTTGCATTATATCACATTTGCAACAAATACAGTCAACTGTGGCAGCTCAGCTGGCACATGGTAGCTTGCAAAAGTGCGGTAACTTGTTTGTATCCCTGGGCCATAATACTTACAGTTCAGATGCACATATGCAATTTGCATTCTAGCCAAATCAAAGACACTTAAATCCTAATGTAGATTGATGAGAACTTGATGGAAGAGGATAGTTTTTATTACTAGCTCTCATGTAGATGGAGCTGAAATCACTGTGGAAACATACCGGGAATTGTTTTCATTACACAAACCAGCCTGGCTAAAATCAGAATCCTTCTGACATGTCTTCACTCTGTTGAACCAAATTGGAAACTGTAGGCTTGGTGACTACAATTGCACAGAGGCAAAACTATTTATTTCTGGAAAAGTAGTCACAATTCAGGTCATCTGTGATCAAGAGAGACCAACTGGAAATAAGGATGGTGCAGAGAAGAGCTCTGGGATCATCTAAGGAATGTGGAACTTCATTCACAAGACGGGAGGCTTAAGTATCAGAACAGAAGCTGAAAGCTTGTATGACTATTTAAACTACAGAATTATTTTGACATCAGGACAAATGGGTATTAACTGGCCATGAATAATTTTTGGATGGACATTAGGAGGTAGTTTCAAACTATCAGAAGAGTGAGGTGAGGTTTTAAAGCAGCCTTCCCATAGGAGTAGTTACGGCAAGAATCCTAACCACTTTTACGGAGGAGTACGCTAATTTTATGGACAGATTATGTTACATGGAAGGCTGAAGTAACATGTTGTGGATGGATTTGATGATCCAAAGGACCTGTTTCAGGCTACTTCAGAGAAAAATTTAGAATGTAATTTTCAAATGTCCTCAGTATTTTCTGCTTGTAAGCCTGAGGGTAGAAATACTCTCACTTTAAGGCTGAGTCTTTTGTGTTATCTCCACCTTGAACAACTAAAGGAAGTAACTGGAAAACCGTAGAAAAAAAGCTGATTTTGTGACATTACAGGCACTAAAATGAACAGATGAGGTAAAAGAAATCATATACCTCCATAGTCTGATTAACATCCTTTGCAAGATTTTAGAATTAGACTCTCACGATCGCCTATTTTTTAGTGATTAGGGAAAGAGTAGGGATGTCAGATCCTGAAACTGGTAACATAATGTGGCTGGTGTATTCCAGGACACACAGTAGTTTAGGTTCATGGAGGAAAGGGAGACCACACTATGCCTGGCCTTGACTTTGTGATTAAGGAACCCCTGTGGGCAATGAAGAGTCAAGCATCTTTGAGGCTGCGTAGACCACAGGACCACGGTCTTGGGGAGTCTGTCAGACATGATGTAATTATTATGTAAAACATGGGCACATGACTCCTCTTCATTTTGCATTCCTCATGAGAACATGATGGGTGTTCTTTAGGACAGTTATTTCTGTCTGTTAGCTATGCAGGAATAACATATTTTTTTGTAATTTTACGGTAACTTTTTGTACACCTCTTGGAGGCAGGTATCTGAATTTTTCATCAAGCAATATACAGACTGAGCTGACTGAATTTTGAGCTCCATACCACCCAGGATCCTACAGGATCCTGGATCTGAGCTTTTATCACCACATAACAAAGCAGCTCTTTCTCCACAACTGAGGAGCTCGCTGCTGCCTGTGTTGTAAACAGACACTGTGAGTCACCATGAGAAAAAACAGCTTTCAGGCTAGTTACAGACCTCAGCTCAAAGCAACAGTTTGTCCCAGGCCTGAGCTACAAGAATATTTACACCTGTAGAAATATAAAGGAAAGGGCAACTAGCTAATTCAAAAGCATGAATGTACGAAATAGAATGGAAAGGACAAGTCAGTGGTTTGGCCTCTGGTTATTGATCCTTTGTTTTAGTCAGACATGATTTTCTCTTCCAGAAACTATCCTGATTCCGTTACATCAGCTTGTATTTTTCCAGATGTTTTGTGATATCATCCTCTATTAATATCTCCAAGACCTTGCCTACTGTCAAAATCAAACTTTATTGCAAACCTATAACTTCCTGATTTCACCTTAGTCCTCTTTGTATGGAATGGGTTTACGTTTGCATTGTTCTTGTCCCTTAGTACTCCTTCCTGTTACAATAAGCTAGTAAGTATTCTTTAGCTGACCAGTATCCTCTTCCATCATCTCTTTCATGAGATTCAGGTGTGACCAACCAAGCCCTACAGCTGTCTCCTCTTTCCAGTGACTTTTTTTAAACATTGATCCTCAAATTGCTTTGGCTTTCAGAATCTTTTGTTTAATTTCTGGCACTGTATATGGTTTCTTCCTGGAGACCTACTTATCACTGATGGTAGAGGATTAAGGCTGAAGTAATGATGATACATTAGCTAAGACAATCCACAGGCTGGCCATTGTTTATGGAGCTTTTTATGTGCAGACAAGACTGGTAGTGATAAAAGATAATGAACATCAGGTGTCTTCTTACTGTACTACATGCCAGTGAAAAACTGTTCAATTTACTGAGTTTTTTATCTGGAATATCAGATTTGGCAAATTGTTCACAAGTTCAGTGGTCATGGTGTGATGGAGGAATATGCTCAAATGGATGAGATGATCACAACTAAGGGACACATTAGCTGTAAATCAGCTAATTTGTCCACCATGAATGTGTCCAGACCCACAAGGAAATAGCATAACACGTTTGCACTGAGACATTCCCTCTTCTCACCCCAGAAATGAGAAGCCTTGGGCCAGTCCTGAGGCTAGAGGGGTGATTTGAGTCTAGGCATCTTGCAGTCCTCTAGCATCCTGAAAAGATGCCACTTACTTTGGAAACATCTTACAGGATATAATAATAACTAAACCTATGTGGACTACATAATTACTTCAAAAACTCTTAACATTAAACAAATTGTAAGGCCCATTTGTAATCCATCTTGCCACATTTTGCGAACAATCTATAATTCCATTTTAAGTTTATGTGCAGTACTAAGACACATAGTTGTAGCTGCATAAAACTTACATGTTTGTGGTATTTTTACATGGAGGAAAAAACTCTCATTTTAAAGCCAAAGGCTGACAGTCTAGTTCATGGGTGGGCTCATAATTCCGCAAACCAGGAAAGGATCCCTTTTCATCAGGCCAATCAGAGGCTTCACACAGTAATGGATGGAGGGATCCTTGTGTAAATGGAGACAACCAGACTGAGGTCCTTCAACAAGCTCTTGTTTGTGCTGTCCCTTTTCTTTGGCTATCTGCAGTTTAGCTCTTCATGGTCTTAGCTTGCCATCTTTCATGTGGTTCTGAAGAGGAGTAAACTAAAAGTAGGGAGATTGTCTTCAAATGAGGGAGTGTAAAAATTTCTAATATTCAGGTGCTCAGTTTACTCCACAAAACTTGAATTCCTCCCTTCGAGCCCTTAATGACACATAGGTGGTTATCACTGCCTTTGTCATTGCTCCATTCTCTTGAGAGAAGAAGAGGCATAGAGGTCACATGGAGTCTGAAGACACAGATTCAAGTCTATTTGGCCACAAAATCAAAGAATTGCCTAGATTGGAAAAGACCTTTAAGATCATCTAGTCCAGTCATTAACCCAACACTAACAGTCCTCAACTAAACCATATTCCAAAGCACTACATCTACACATCTTTTAAATACCTCCAGGGATGGGGACTCCACCGCTGCCCTGGGGCAACCCATTCCAATGCCTGATAACCCTTCCAGTAAAGAAATTCTTCCTAATGTCCAATCTAAACTTCCCTTGTGCAACTTGTGGCCATTTCCTCTCATCCTATCATTTGAACAGACTGATCCCCACCTCCTTACGACCTCCTTTCAGGTAGTTGTAGAGAACCACAAACTTCAACAACTTACATGGACGGAGATCCTGCACCAGGGAATTTAAGGATCACAACGCTCAGAGATGTAGGACTATGCCTGATTCATTGCTGCTCTGTTTTGTAGGAAATTTCCTCAAGGAATTGCACAAGGGGCTTTTTTTTGGTTTGTTTGTTTATATTCCTGTTCTCCTCTCCACCCAACCAGCCTGAGGTTCCTAATATAGCTTTGACTCTCTCAATTTCATATTTTACCTGAAAAAAAAAGGGGATAATAGCTCTGTCCTTCTTTATAGGTGTGATTTAAAAAAAAAAAAAAAAATGCACTGAGGGCTGTAAGGTACCACTTAAGATAATGGGGGAACATGGTGGTTTGATACCAATAGGCATAAATAACCAGCAGAAGAGACCCCCACAGACTTTAAGTTTTTAGTAAATTATTTGGACAATTTAGATTATTCTACCACTCAAATCAGTGACAAAGGTTTCTTGGTTGGCAGGAGGATAAGAATTGTGTTACAGATAAGTGTCCTTGAATAAGAGCCCCATATATCTCCAAGCATTAGTCATTTTTAGCACATGAGCGATACAGAGAGTTGAAACCAGTGATAACTTCCTTTCTTGCTGAGTTTGTGCAAACATTTCCTGAAGCTTTCAATTTTACCACAATAGAAGCCTTTTAAAGCTTAAGTAGGGATAACTTGAATTATTAGCATCGGTCCCCTAGCCCAACCACAAGCATGTCTGAAGCAGCTCTTGCTGATAACACACTGCAACAACTATGTTTTCCTCACACGTATCCACAAAATAAGCTGATACTCATGATTACCACCAAGTAGAAAATCACTGGGTTGCTGGGACTATTGCCCCCAAATAACCTTCTAGTTTCTTGCCTGCATTTTTTTTTCCTGAACAATTTCAACTTACATTTCAAACAATTTCTCAGAGAAACCACAGGTCAGACACTTGTTAACAGATATTGATGGCACCCTACTGAAGTCAGTGACTCTCTGCAATGACTAACAGCAGTAGGTTTGGTCCTTTGTGACTGACCTTCAGATGTCAGGGTTTCCTTACTTACACTCCTGGCATGCAAGAGTGGCTTTGAAAGCCAGCCCATTTTGCCCTCACCTTCAGCACTGCACAACCAAAGCGATCCCACAAGTATGTGAGCACGGGTTGTAAAACAAAGACCTTGTTTCCTTCCATACATGAGCAGAGCAGTACATCATTCCAGCTGAAGCCCAGCAGCGTGTTTATAACTCAGCAAACTTTGTATTTCCTTTCCTGCTACTGGCAACAGTTTCATAATACATCTTTAGATCACATCTACCCTCTTTGCTACAACAGAGAGAAGTTGTAGTTGATGGTCCTCAGTTATCCCAGGAATGACTAGCAGAGTTGGTCTTCCTTCCTCCTCCAATGGAAAGTTTCCAGCAAAACTCATGTTAGCAGCTATCTTGCATTTTGTACTGTCACCAATTTTCTGCTGATTTTTGGTTCATGGCTGCCTCCACACTGACAATTCTCCTCCGGTTTCTATCAGTGACCAGCTGTGACATTCTCCTCCCACCTTTATACAGGTCTTGAGGAAATTCTGATTGGTCCTTAAGGCATCTCACTGCTAAACCCCCTCCTGGCCCAACACTTCCCTTTTTAGTACTCAGTTTTCTTCCTTTCATTTTTTCCCATTCAAATTTCCATCTTCTCCACCTGAGCTTGCATCTGCTCACATGACATGATATGAAAGATGTCAGTGAAGACTTGGCAGATGTATAGGCTTGAGCCAAGCAGACATGTAGTCATAGAGCCAAGCCTGGTTCCTTGAAGGCCACTGTAGATTTATATGCACCTCTATGTCCAGGCAGCTGAGGTTATTAGAACCATGTTATAGCCACATAGGTCACCCATGACTAGTCATTCCTTTTTGACAGAGAATTCCACATACCATCCTAGATTTGCCCCAAGCTGGACACCAATATCTTGCAATGCATAACTCCTACCTTGTTAGTCCCACATTTTATCAGCCTCTTCCAAAGCAGCAGTTCTTCAACTCTCATCCATCAAATCTCATTATAGGTTTCATACTTGCAACTAGCTTCCTCCAGTGGCTTTATAATGTACAGGTGAATGTGTGGTATGGGTGGCCTTTCCATGATTACTGAAGAGGAATGAAGCACCGTGTACTCACTTTAGCTGTACAAGCACAAAGCAAGTAAGGTCTGAACTCTGAAAGTAGCACGGTAGCTGGCACCTCCACTAGACATTTATCCATCTCCCAAGTCTTTAATTTCTCTGGACGTTGCTTCTTTTGCATGCTTGCTTTGAATCATATAATTTCCTTTATGCCTTGCTTGAGACCACACCTTGAGTACTGTGTCCAGTTTTGGTCACCACAGGACAAGAAGGACATTGAGGTGCTGGAGCAGGTACAGAGAAGGGCAACAAGGCTGGTGAAAGGGCTGGAGAGCATGCCCTATGAAGAGCGGTTGAGGGAACTGGGTTTGTTTAGTCTGGAGAAGAGGAGACTGAGAGGAGACCTCATTGCCCTCTACAACTACCTAAAAGGAGGTTGTAGCGAGGCTGGTGTTGGTCTCTTCTCTCAAATTAGTCATGATAGGACGAGGGGAAATGGCCTCAAGTTGCATCAGGGGAGGTTTAGATTAGATATTAGGAAGAAATTCTTCACTGAGAGGGTAGTTAGGCACTGGAATGGACTGCCCAGGGAGGTGGTGGAGTCACTATCCCTGGAGGTGTTTAAAGAACGAATAGATGCAGTGCTTGAGGATATGGTGTAGTGGTCAGAGAGGATATGGTGTAGTGGTGTAGTGGTTAGAGTGAGGCTAGGAGAAGGTTGGACTTGATGACCCTGGAGGTCCTTTCCAACCATAACGATTCTGTGATTCTGTGATTGCTGCTATGTTGTGCCCATACAGCTTTACATTTGAAAGGGGAAGGTTTACAAGTAATTGAAGGTCACATTTCCAGAATTTTTCTCCCATGGAGCTGTTAAGTGTGATTCTTTGACATGTTTTGTCAAACTCAGCTCTTGTTGTGGCAATAAGTCACCATGCTAAAGCTATTAGGGTCATATACAAAGGGTAGCTAAAAAACACTGTAGCAGATTAGGTCATTTCAGCCAGATCAAGCCTCATTAAACAGTTAATTGCTGCTCCTGGGGAGTCTTAATTAGCCACTTACATCTTCTTCTAGAGCTTTAAAAGGCGTTGAGATTTTGATAAGCTACTGCATATTGATAAAAACATCTTATGGAAGGCTGTGCTTTGTCATTTCCAACCTACAAATCCCAAATTCCTTACTTGCTTCAGGAGAGCAAAGTGACACTGACTTTTGATGGCTTTAGGACATAATTCAAGTCTTGATAACTAGGTTTTCAAAGGCAAAGTAAATTATCCCATTGTAAAGTCTTATTCTATTCGTGTGCTAAGGAGAGCTGTCCTTCATTTCAACTGAGAAGATTAAGAGGGTGTCTTCATACTTGAATATTTTCCCTTCTCATTCTTCTCCAAAGAAAGAACAAATTAGTATTTTTCAATCAATCAATTTTTCCTAAAAAATATTTTTCTTTTTTCATTTTTCCAAACAGAACCTCTAAGAATAGTGTTATGAGCATTTCCTCTTTGTCCTAAAGAATGATGGACAAGATTGCATTTTAAAAATCTCTGGAGAACTGCTACAAAAAGTCTCAGCAGGACAGAGCATCCATAGTGCAACAAAACCAAAGAAAAAGGTACCTCCCACTGTAATATTTAACTTTAAGAATTGAAACACTGGAAAATGAGGAGGTCAGGGTATTTTTAAGAAACAGAAATGCATAGATAAAAGGATCAAATTACTGCAGACTTTGAAAGATTAAATACTATGATGATTTACTATATTGGTCAGCTAAAATTCTCCCTAAAATTTCCCCTGATTTTATCCCCTTCTGAAAGATCAGAAGTTTTTTTTTATATAAAGGAGTGAAAAACAGAAGAGCATACTATGTTAGGTAAAATATGAAACATGAATAAAGCAGGTCAAGAAATAATTTGAGGAAGTCTATGCTAAAACCATTAAAAAACACTTATAAAAATGTTTCAAATCCTTTTCTTTGAAAACCAGAGAAGTAACAGTTGATACAACAAAAAGCCGGTTCTTGGGCTAGATAAGACCGAAGCAGAAAAGCTAAATACAGGTCTTTTGAAAAGCAGTGAGAGGTTTTTGCCACAAAACTTTCCTCTGTGGCAGATTAAGCTCCAGAACTCTATCACAATGAAGTGTTATTAGCATAAATTTTAGAACAAGCCAAGAAAATCTAACAGTAAGAAATGGCCAAGATCAGATGTCATTCATTCACGACTTCTGAAGAAGTTTACTCACAAAGCAAAAAAAACCTGCAATTTGTGGCATGGGACCTACCACTTACAAAGGACCCTGTACTAGATGAGGAGAAGACGGCAACTATGAAGTCATCTGTTTTTTAAAAGCTTCAAGTATCATCTTGGGAATGCCAGGTAGTATTCTAACTTCTCTTTAATGCACATTGGTAGACATTGTATTCAACAGGAAAATTAGTAGACAGAGATAGATCTGATATAAGGAAGACAACATGACATTTCTTAAATTTAGGAGTCGTAAATTTATTAGAAATCTTCAAAGGAGTAGAAGAGAATGTGGAGCATGGAGTCCAGTTGGACTACTTGGACTTTCCAAAAGCTGTCAACAAAATTCCACAGCGGAGTATATTAGAGAAATTAACTTTTCATGGTGAAAGAGGAAGTATCTTGACATGGATTTCTGGTTGAAAGGTTGGAAACAAGCTAAGGACTGAAACAAATGGCTGGCTTTAATAATGATACACAACAGAGGGATGTGTTAAGACTTGTGCTGTTCAACTCATTTGCACATGATCTAGGAAAGGATGAGGGTGACCAAGTAATGGTTTATCCAAGGCCATCAGAACTGAAATGTATTCATGAAAGAGAATGGCCCGATAATAAAGTGATAAATTAAATGCAATGTCAATTTAAAAAGATTGGACACATATAGAAAAATACTCTATCCAATAATGGAGTATCAATTAAGTTTTACCACCTAGGAAGGGCATTTGAGTCACCATAGTTAGGTCTCTGTAAGTCACGTCTATGTTATGTCATATCAGAAAAAATGCATATTAGGCATTCTTAGGAAAAGATATGACAAAAAAGCAGAAGGATGTTTACACAGTTGTGTATGTCTAAGTTTGGCAACATCTTGAATGCACTGATACAGATTGATTTGCTTCATTTCCATTTTCTTTTTGAGGAGGATGAGTCGTGAATGAATTTTGCTGCACTCGAGGCACAGGAGATTGATGTCTAACAGGCAAAAAATAACAAGGCTGACTTCTTCTCTATGGACCCCTCTTACTTTGGCAAACCAGGAAATGCCAAGGGATGTGCCAGCTTAGGAGGTGCTCTTTTGCCACCCTGCCATGTGCCAGAAGCCATCTGAATCTTGTTCCTTGTCTTGCCGCTCCCTTAACATCAGATTTTGCTGCAATTTCTCTGTGCCTTAGTTTCCAGGTACAAAATGGAGAAAACATTTCTTCCCTTTTCCATGGGGCTCCTGGGATGCGTATCTAATTACTCTTTGCAAAGCTGTTGGAAACGTGAATAGTAAAAGTGCAATGAATTAGAGGTCATTAATATTAGCTAATGCTGCCCTTGCCCCACATAACAATTTGAAAAGTCAAGTCTCCATAAAAGAGAAACCCTTCTTTGTACTTAGTGGGGATGGATTATGATCATTCTAGGACTCTAGCTATGCTTGTTGGCATAAACCTAGAGAAGTTTCAAACAGGCAAAGTAAAAATAAATCTTATTATTGTACATTTATACTAAGCAGGGTTCACAGTTTCCTCTTTATTTTTTTTAGATTGCTATTTTGATTTTTTTCCCCTGAAAAACAAATACTGGAATATAATGTTATTTTAACTTTGAAATTTATGGTCTTCCTGACAACAGGTAGTCACAGTTGCATTCTTGAAAAAGAAAACAAAATTAAAAATATAGACATAGGAAATAAAATTAATTTTAAAATATAGGAAAACATTTATTCTGTGCATCAGCCCAAGTGAACAGACAAGTCTCTGACTGATACCCACCACAGACTGCAGTTTCTTGAATTGATTGATTAATAGGACAGAAATGAGGAGGTGTGAATTTATTTTGGACTTCAGCAGGGTTGAAAAAGGTTTGGCACAGTTCAGCTGAGCTTAATCTGCATTTTAAAGTCTATGAACAGTGACCACCTACTGGCACCCTTCAATGTGTTAGGTCCCATAGAAAGGAAACATTTTGCACTAGACTTCATTTCAGCTAATGTTCCTGGATTTATAAAGGTACTAAAAAGGCAACAGCAATCTGATTTCAAACTAACAAAATACCCCTTTTCCCCTAGTGGGATCGAAACTCAACAGAAGAGTCAAGGAAGGAGGAGGAGGGTAGGTAGGACTGGAGAAACAATTTCTCATTGTTCAGAGGTAGATTGTTCATGAGGGTGGTGTTGCCCTTAAAATAAAATTAAATTCCTTTGGGGTGTTTTCACCATTAAGCTCCGAGATTTTCATTTAACTGTGTGAAAGGTAGTAAAGAAGTAATAAATAACGGTTCAAATGGGAAAAAGCTGCAGAGGAGAAAAAAAAAAAATGCTGAAATGCCGAGAATTTTATCTGAGCTAAAAAAAATGGAAGCAGAAAGATCTCACTGTATTCTGCAGCAAGGATAATTAAAAACAAAGCCGTCTTTTAAGACAGAGCAAACATTCCCCAGCATCTCCTTTTTCTGGCGAAGCCAGGAAACACCCTCTGAAGTAAAACAACCATAACAAGAAAAGACATCTTCTTGAAGAAATTTTGACTCATAGTTTACTGCTTTATAAGCACTTCAATAGAAAGATGTTCCACGCCAAGGCAACAAGTCAAGAATCCACATTTGCAATGCTAGTTTAGTCTCCTATGTGATTATTTTTACAACATCTGCAATTAAAGACAGATTTTGCAGCTCCCTGATTGTGACCGGATAGAAAAGGGTTTGATGTGCGTGCACACACACACACAGAGGGAAGGAAAACACCACCTCTCCCTGTAATGGTCTTCATTAAAAACAGCTTTGCCCAGCTTCTGTTTTATTTCATTTTGATGACTGAAATTTTCCTCGTCTCGTAGTAGGTGGTGCTTTTTTCTTCCTTACACTTCACTGGTCCTAAAGAAGAATCTAATAGTCCAGACCCCAGCTTTTTCAGTCGTTTGGTTAGAAAGGGCTTGTCAGGTTTTCAGAGGAAGGACGGGGCAGGGAGAAAGGGAAAACTGAGCAAACTCAGAAATCACTCTTCAAACCCCAGGTTATTAACACTCACGCAGTTGCTGGGAGTTGCAGCTCCCAGTAACACCACAGACTCGGGCTGGTAAAACCAGTCACCCTTTTGCACCCTATTGCACCTGCTGGACAGTAAATGGCTCAAGGCATGAGTTCGCCTTTCAGGCTCGCTTAGCTGCCGACAAGCTTTTTTCACACTGATCTAAAAAACTTTTTCCGTGTATTTTGCTTAGCTCTCCAGAACAATTTTAGACTAAAAGTATGTCACTGACCGTGAAACTGCCTACTGTGCCCTTTGTTGCTTTGGCACTGGAGTTACCAGGGGTTGCATCTGCTTTTGCAAACAAAAGTTGCCCTTGTACAAGACAAACAGCAGAAAAAAAAAATCCAGGGAATTATTTTGCCAATTCATTATAGCATTTTTATAGGCATTGACTTGGTTCCAGGTAAAATATGACCTTATGAGAAATTATCATTACTATTAAACTATGCTCCAGGTTGAGCTTTCTGTGAATTCATCCTTTTCAAGGGGGACTCTGGACATAAAATTGTTTCCCTATGATTTAAAAGAGAGGGATCCCTAAAAATCACACAGCAGTGAAGGTAAAAGTTCCTTCTTTCGTTTCCCTTTCAGACAAATCTGACTCTATTCAAGGGATGTGTTTATCCCAGTGCTGAACTGGTGTGGACAGGAGCCCAGCCTCGATCCTGTTGAAACATCCATGGCATTTCAAGGTGATTCAAGGTGGGCAAATATATGGGGAGCCATTTGGGGCTACCATCCCATTTGCTTGCTAGGATGGGAATACCCCAAAGGTTTGGCAGCATGTCAGGTGGGAATGAGGAATTTGGGGCTGCACTGAGTTAGGTGGGGCGGGCACAGGCAGAAAACCTCCAGTTTCAGGCCCAAACATCCCCTGATGCCACCAAAGAGGAGCTTATCAGTGCAATGAATTTTTATCAGCTGGCTCAGGATCCTCCAGTGCCTTTAACTTGCCAAGGTGGCCCAAACCTCAATGTTCAAGAGTTTAAGGTTTGGGGTTTTTTTTAAATAAGCCCAAAACACCAGTTTTCCCCTTGTTCCTTTGATGCCAAAGCCTCAGAGCTGTGGGCAGCATGACGCAGCAATGCCATGCTGCCCAGACCTTCTTCCTTAGGATGGGTTTGGTTTTATAACTTGCTAAACCATGTCCCGGTGGGGAGGTGGGAGGCTCCGCTCCGAAGCCATGTATTCATGTATGTGTGTGCATGCACGTACACTGGGAAGTGCTGGAGCTCGTAGGGCTCTCCAGGACTCTTCGGAGGGAAATACAGACCTGGAGACAAAAAAGAAGGTAGCACTCATGCCCAAGCACATAATGGGGTAAACATACTTTGTAAATGGAAGTTTGTTATTCACATTGTGCGATGGGAGTTGGTGTTTACCCACCGCCAGTCGGATGCCGACGTTGCCAGAGGCTGAACGATTCAGCAGCGTTTGCTTATAAATAGTGCTGACCAGAAACAGGAACAGTGAAGAGTTTTCATTAAAAAAAAAACAACCCAACCTTGAATTTTTATTTTTTTTTATTTGAAGGGAAGAGCTAAAGCTTTACATGCTTTTATTGATGTTTCCTTTTTTTCGCTCTCTCCTCTCTACACTCTTGTATACCTCTTCTTTTTTTGTTAAGTTTTGGGGTTTCATTTTTTATTTTATTTTTATATTGTTTTATTTTGTTTTATTTCAATATTTTATTTTATTTTGTGTTTCATTTTACTTTGTTTCACTACCACAGAAAGTAGCAAGGACAGGAGAAAATAGAAGAAAAAAAAGAAAAAAATGAAATGCAGGAAAATTTGGGCACATGTTGAAACCCCAAAATCCCATTCTTTAATTGATACAGGTTTTAAATGAAAACTCCCATTTTGTCAGAGACAAATTCTTGTTATTAAAAAAAAAATGCCTTGAGAATCTATGATAATAATAATTTATTAGTGTTTAGGGTCCACTGGTAGATACAAAATCTAATGCCTCTGTGCCCCGCAGAGATGGAGGAGCTCAGGAAAGCTAAAACTTAACCAGAAAAGGTAATTCCTCCATGCCATGAGCCCTTTCTGAGCACCTCCCTTGGATTCCCCACTCTGCAGGTTAGCCCTGGATACTATGAAGAAAAACAAAGAAAGAGGACAAATGTGTCAGGAGTCCAGATTTAGCCCTTTGGCCAGTGAGAGCATTCATGATACAGCAGCCATGCCTAGTGGTACCAGGTTGCATTCTCCTGCCGAATGCAGTCAAATCTCTCCATCGTGTAGTTCTAAGCTGAAATTAAATGCTGCGAATTCCAGGTCAGGCGCTCACTCTTTTTGAAAGCTAAAGTGATCATTTCCCTGTGCCCAGTTTTGATTTCCTGCGCATAAAAGCAATGTGTGTTCTCCAAAACGTTGGCCCACACAAGCTGGGCACGTACCCACAGGTTTTGAAGGATTCTTTTATGAATCTCACGGAGGAGTGTGGCTTCAGACACCAGACAAAAGTCTGCCCTAAGTCAATGGGAGCTTTGCTTGTGCAAGGACTGTGGGACTATAGCACATAAAAACCAGGTGATTGCTCTTTTTGCTTTTTACAGGACGATAATCCATAGTCTTTTGTCAAAATGATGGGTTTTACTTGCAAGATAATAAGCAAATGACCACTCCCTGAGAATGAAAGAAAAAAAATAATAGGAGTGCAAGGAATGGGAAATAAAAACAAGGGAATCAAAGACAATATACTTAATTTTGAGAAGGAGCCCTGCAGGAACGCGCTCTGATTACAGCTCATTCCCAGTGTGTCCTCAGCCCATCAGCTGGTGCTGCAAAAGGGTCCCCTCCCTCCCAACGCACAGGACTTTTCTTTCTAATTTGGCACAAAGTACAAGGAATGAAAGGTAATATACTTCCTCCCCCCCAAATGAACAGAATTGATTCGTGTTCCACAAGGTGGCAACATCGCTTCAGAGCTCACAGCATCCTGCAAAGTGCAGAGACAGTTTGAAACTTCAGAACTTTGAAGCTATTTGAAATGTGCTTTCTTGGATGGTTTAAAATGAATGGGGCAGAAAAGGCATTGTTCTCATTTTCACTGTTGTTATGTTTTCTAAACATGTGATTTAAAATTATATCTACCACCTTTTGTGCATTTTACTGTGTGTACTACCTGTATGATCCCATTTGGGGCAACTCTTTCTGTACAGCTCAGCACAGGGGAAGGTTGGTTTAACAGCTAACAGGTTTTAACTCAGTGGCTGCTCACATCTAAAATCAGTGACCAAAATAAGAAACAGAACCAAAGCCGAGCCTTGATCTTCAGCGTTGATCAGAAACCAAATTTTTATTTACCATTCTTAGCCAGAGCCTAAATTTAAAATAACTTTGCAGAAGCCAAACTCTCTGCCTCACAAATTGTCCTTTCATACCTTTCTTCTCAATGTTACTAACTCCTATTTCTTTCCCTAAACAATTATGCAGTGGTTCTGCTCTCTTAATTGACACCTCTGCTTTTCACTACTGGCTACATGGCTATTTCTTCCATGCAAGTTGAAAGGAAATGAAAGAACCCCACCTTCCTAAAAACCTTAACTCAGCCACTCTGCTTGGCCTGCACAGTAATAAGGGCACGAAAGTATGACAGATAGTAGAAATAAGCCACTTCAGAAGATAATACAGATATTGTGAAGTCAATACCAAGCAGAAGTCCCTTCTTTTCCCACTTTGGCTGATGCAGGGTCTGATACTGTAAAGGGTGCAAATAATTTGGCATCTGTAGCTAACAGTCTATTAGGCCTTCTAGATCAGAACAGAAATGCTTCATGGGTATGCTGGGCAAGATCAGTGGGCAGAGAGCAGGAGAATCCATCCAAGGATCCTACCAGCACAAACGACTTCACCAGGTTGTATCTACTTGAGCTGTGGATTCAAGCGATGCTTCTATAATATTACAGCAATGCACATTTGTCTACTGCATCAGCAGCCTTGTCTGCTATGAGTTCTTTGGTCTCATTGGGTATGTCTACCTTACAGCAGCTCAGGGGATGTCCCAAGGCCATGTTACCCTGCTGTGGACACTCCATTCCTGCAGGGCAGCTTCATGGCCAGCTTTGGGACAGCTGTAGAGCCAAGTGAATGTGTTTCACAATCTTTATGCAAGCTGCATTTCTCCCAGCTGCCCTTGCAATGATGGTATCAGGCAGACTTATGAACAGTTTTTCTCCAGAACGACACAGTGTCCTCTGCTGCAAAGGCAAATGGGATCAAAGTGCAAGCAAAACTCATGTTGCCTTCAGGCTGCCCATGAGGGCAACATGCTGTGTGGTACTGGCTCTCCAGAACAAAGTGGCAAATGTATGCATAACGTATTCGGAGATGAGGTTTATCATGAATACGGCCATCGTGTCTGGGAACAACTCTTCCAAAGTACACAGTCAGGCATGTTTCAGAGGTCTGTTGGCAATATCAAGCCTGGTGTTGATGAAATGTTTCTACCTCTAGGTAGATCAGTGCTGGCTGGAACAGACTCTCTGCCAATACATTCCCAAGATAAGAGCCAAATGTCTTTCATTAACCTCTCTACCATCACCAAATCTCCTGCTGCTCAGAAATGGATTGGGAATGGGGGTTTTCCATTGGCTTTGTCTGTCTCTGCCGAAGCCAATTTTCCCCATTGCTCTGTGGGTAACATCCATATGTTTGCTTTTAAATGGGCTGCAGGGCCCAGAGGTGCCTTGATAATGGACAGTCAAATGATTTGTGTATAAATTACTAACCAGAGAGGGCGACTCAGCTCTTCTTTTCCACAGACCTGACTTCTCCAAGGAAACCTTGGGCATTGCTTTTGGTTAACAGCAGAAATTCAAGCCAGGAGTGGTGAATACAAAGCTGCTCCCGTGTTAGCAGCTGAGTGGGCTTTAACTTTTCCTTTCTTCCCCTCTCCTCCCCCCTATTTTTTCCATTGTAACTCAGAGTGCATTTTGCAAGATATCCCTGAAATTACTATTACTACATCGCAATATTAGATCAATGCAGTGGTAACACACTCCAGATTGTAATGGCATTCGCATCTTGATGCCTTCCATACTGTCTTGTGGAATCTAACCTAATACCATGATTAAAATGCCTTTTCCATTTCTCTAAAGCCCGCTGCCTGCTGCCATTACACCAACATCTGCCTATCTAGGTTTTTATACTGGCACCCATCACTGGGGTATTTGAGTCTAATGAAAAGGACCTCCGCTCCTTAAAGGGAGGTGAAGGTTCTTGCCAAAGCCTGGGATTAAATTAGAGTCCGTTAGGTTTCTCTTTTCATTGGCGTCATTATGAATCAGGAAAAACACTCCATTCAAGTGAGTTGCGTTACAGCAGTGTAAAGCCAGAGTGAGCTCAGAATCAAGCCTATTTTTTTTTAACACCAGCCAACCTCCATTTTTTCTGGCAGAGTTTTCCCACTCTGCAACTCAACCACTGAAAATAGCAGCCCTCCATGTAATGTATCTCCTTCTCATGGGCAAGCACTAAGCTTCAGAGGGAGGAATCTTTCAGAAGTCACCCTCAGGTGGGATAGGAAAGGGAAATAAAAAATACCAAAAGGATGAAAAAAAAAAGAAGACAGTTGAGCCCCCACAGACTCTCTGTCTTTGAAAGTAGTAGAAAGTACCTTGATTGCTGACACAAAGAAGAGTGATGCTTCAGATATTGTGTCCTTGAGGTGACTGTAGGAGGAGAAACAACAACCCATCTCGTGTTGAGAGCTGAAGCTGAGTCCCGCCCTCATTCGCACCCCTCTGAGGACTCAGAAAAGCAAGACAGATGCACAGGGAGAGGCACCATCCACACCACCAGATTTTCCAAGACTTCCCTCCAAAGGGCTGTACTCACAGTCAACTGGGAGTTGTCATCTGCCACCATGAGGGCAGATATGAGCAGCTAGCAGAGGAGCCTTGGTTTTCCAGTGCCCCCAGGGCTGAAATATTCTTGCTGTAAGATTAAATGTCCAGTGGGAGCTGTGCCTTAGTAGTCCAAGTGTGGCATGGATGGACTTGAAAGGACAGTTTGACAGTGTCTTAAGAAGCAGGGTTGTTCTCACTGTGTTGGAAGTCAAGGATAGGAGAAGGAAGAAATTAATTTCCCACAAATGTGAAGCTATCAGCTTCAGTGGTATGCCACAAGACACTAGGCATTTAACTGTGAAGTCCATGTTGGAGGTATAATCCCAAGGTTTCTTGCCTCATCAGTGAAGAAAAATAAGTACCTTCAAGGGACAATTTGGGTCTTAGGTGGGAAAAATGGGCTGTTCCAAAAGGATCGGATGAATCTGGGCCAAGGAGAACAAGCTACCTGGGGAATCAAACTGACTGAAGTTAAAAGAGCTGTCCATTAAAATACATCTGTGTTCATCCACAGATGCAGAAAAAGCCCCTCCAAAGATCATACCACCATTCCACATAGCAACACATCAGTGACCCTGTGACATTTTCACTTTAAAGCTGAAAAAAACACCTGATGTTCAGGATTCCCTCTAGGATGTCTCCTGTCCACTCTTCTGATATCACTAAACCTGGACAGATCTTTTCTTGATTAAGGGCAAATTTCTGTGAGAGTTTTCAGTTTGGGGGATGCTTGCACATCTGCTACTTAGAGCAGCAGTGCTGGCTTGTGAAAACTTGAATTGCCGATTAAACTGGAGCAAGGTTTTCCAAGTGTTGATTTGTACTAGGGTATTTGGTATTATTCTCCGAGTGTAACAAAAAGAAGTAGGACACTACCCTAATTTATTTGTCTGTGAACACTGGAGTGGCACAGAACGTGTTTAATTTGTTTTACAGCAAACTGAAGCATGGGGGCTTACTTTTGTGTCAATATTACTTCCAGGTTGGGCACTGGTGATGAGCTCAGTTCTGTGCGTTAGCATCCCTGTGATAAGGATATTAGTACCTATCTGCCTTGTAAAGTCACATGAAAAGCCATGAGATCCAGTGTGAAAAACAGGAGATGTGAAAAAAATCATTGCAATGATTATAAATATTATTTAGTATTATCTATAAAGGAAAATTAATACAACTGCATAAAATGAAGAGATTTCATGCAACAGGTGTGTGGAGTCCATGTGCAAGCACTGCTATGGCTCTCTTTTGTGATGAACAAGATGGTTTTGTTAGTTAGGAGACTTAACAAGGTGATCTTATAACCACAGTAATATCAATGTTAGTAATAATGTCAGTGATGATGATGATGATAATAATAGTAATCATTCAATTGAACCTGAAATTAAGAAAACCCGTAACAAACAATCATCCAAATTGTCAGCAAATTCTTGTCACTGATAACCTGCAAGGAAAGCTGCCGGCTAAAGCCTTGGCAGAATTAAATCCTGGTGTTAACTTGAGTCACTATGGGATGTCAACATCTTGTCCTTAGTAATTAAGCATGTAGAAGAGAGAAGCTGTTCTTGACATCACCCACAAGCTGCATGGAAGCACTTGGACACACCAGAAAGTCAAGGGCAGTGCAAGACTGATGTGTTGTAACTTCATTAGGCAGAGGAGGAAACTGAGGCGGAGATGAGTTAGGCATTGTAATCACGCCGCAAATCCACAGCGCTCAGAACTGCACGTTCTCCAACACCAGCCCTTACAACACAAGCATTTCTCCTCATGCACAGCAGAATTTCCAAGTAAAAGCAAGAGATCAAAAGCTAAAGACAGCTTTTCAGATATTCCATTTCAACTGTAAAAGCAAGTACAGGAAGATTGAAATGATTATTTTTTTCTTCTTGCCCATTCGATTAACATATGTTTGTCTGTGTTTCAATATTTTACCACATATTTATATGAAATCCCTCTGCTTGTTTCTTTCTTGGCCTCTCACAGGCTTTCACTCGTGCTAGACAGCTCCAAGAAACTTGCCCACAGTACATCATCCTCGTTCACACAACCCTGAACCAGTTCCTACACCTCAGTCGGGTAGCATCTGAGTACATCTTGGTTGTCTTCAAGAGGAGCAGATGCTCCCACATTAAACAGCCTCCAGATAATCCCCAATCTACTCAATGAGTTCAGGAGCATTAGAAAGAATGTACCACTCAGATCAAAAGTGAACCCAATTACAACCATGCCACTGACTTTTTTTCCCCTTCAAGAAGGTGGAGTGAGTCACAGCAGACGGTGCTCTGTTCTTCTGGCTAGCTCTCAGGATTGCGGTTTCCAGTGACAAATTCAGCCCCTGAGCAATTTACTGAGGAATTACATGGTGTGGTATAGGCGTCCTTCCACCAGTATTCAAGCCCCAGGATCTGATGAGGTTCAGTGCAGAGCATTCAGATTTGGTTTCTTTTTAATAACACTTACTGAACGTGAACGACTTTAATAATCCTCAGCAGTCATTAAAAGCTTTTCATCTTCAAAGTGCTCTACATATGCTAATTAATGCTCACAACCATCCTGTGATGGTATTATTATCCCCATGTGGTAGCAAGGGAAATGGAAGCAATGAGGTTAAGTAATTTGCCTGAGGTCAGAGGGAGCTGATGATGAAGCCACAAGCAGAACGCCTCATCCTCTGCTCCACCACATATCTTCCTCCTGCATCACTGTCATCTGGTGCCCAAAGCCCTAGCTCCATTTTGTCTTATGTGAACATGGGGCAGGTAGCAAGAAAGGGGTGATAAATAACATTTTGCCTTGTGTCCCCAAAGGCCCTAGCTATGCCACCAAGCCTACATGTCTGCCAGCCTACATGCCACATTACCAATGCACAAAAAGTAGCCCAGGCCAACTTTCAGGGCAAAGTTCCTGCTGCAGCTTCCTATGTCAGCACAGGCTCAAGCACACACTTCATGTCCCCCAGAGCTAACAGCCACAATCTCAGGCATGCCACAGCTCAAGCCATCAGCAAATAACCCAAGGCTACCTCTTTCTAACCACCCTATGGACCCCTTGGCCGCATCAGTTCTAATAACTAAACAGTGCCAGGTCCCACTCCTCACCATTTAGAGCAACTGGGACAGTGTGGCCATACCTTTGTTCCAAGTCTCAGTTCCCTAAGTCTCCCAGACATGGTGACTGTATACAAAATGCCCACAGGGAGCAGTCCATTCCAACAGCAGACAATTCCAACAGTTTAATGGTACAAACAACCAAATTGCAGTGCTCAAGCCAAGGCTTGATACCATTTGATGTTCTAGTCCAGATTTAGCTCCTGTGGCCAAACTGAAGGTAGAGTCAGCAATGTGGATACCTTGTCCTCAAGAATTTCCAAATACAAGCACCATTGTCTCTCAACTGCCACCATACAGAAAAAAAAACAAGATTGAGATTCAGGAATTATTCAGTATCATGTACTATGTTAGTGCCACAAACAGAAGCATCACTTTGGTCCTCTGGCTCAAAAGTCAATACTGTATTATTTGTTCAGCCTTTGCCTTTCCAAAACATAGATACCTGCACATTGACCTAAACACACTACCTTGTTCCACGGCCAGCCCCTTTACAGCGGGTTTGGCTGCCAAGGATTCACTTTTAGCCCACATGATTAGGAACTGATGAACTTCTCCTTCTATTTCGTTCCATTCAAATAAACACTGAGCTGTGTTTCATTTTTAAAATAAATAAAGGCAGGCTGGACTGAAATCACGGTAGGAACGGCCCTAATTCTGTTCTTGGCTGATCTGCCACGCATAGAAGGTTGTACTACGCTTACAGGGAGAAATGACTTACTACAATCAGAATAATAAACTCCTTCCTTTTATGCTTCAAATCAAACTGCAATCTGGTCTGTGCAGAACACATTTCCCTCTCCTCCTCCTCATTCTCTTCTTCCTCTACCATGGGCTTCAAACACAGAATCCAGATGCAAGCTATTTTTCCCCCAGCTGAAGGATCTGACTTTCTGGCAAGCTGTGCAAGCTGTTGTGTGGGTGGTTTAAAACTTCCCTCTGGGCCTGTCATGTGGTTAGGGCTGTCTGGATTGCTCTGAACTTCTGGACACCATTTTCCTTCAACTCACCTTTTATTCCAGCAGAAGCTGGGCCCAAGCGTGCCTTGCAAACAGTACTACACAGAATTGCACTTTGGAGCCAGGACTTTGGTGCTTTTTTTCACTCATATTAAGTCCTTTGGCTGGGTTCACTAGACAATGCTGTCAGGAGGCAATCCCGGCAAATAGCTGTCTCCCTGACTTTGCTTTGAGCCACTTCCTACTCATTTTCTGAGCAGCTATTCCATGAAAATTCATGCTCTGTCATGTGTTACTAGTTAAGCCAGCAGCAAAGTCTATTCTGAGTCTATTAGGAAGGCCTAATCCCAGCCGTCAGGGCTGCAGCACTGCCTTTCCTCTGCTGCCAGGCTGTGTTTCTTGAGATGATGTGCTAGCAGTGTTTAGCTTCTGCATCTCGGAACATATGGAGATATGGTCCTAGTGTCTCCAGAGCTTCGTGAGTCAGATAACCGTTTTATTCCTTTTCCTTTTTTTTTTTTTTTAATATTTTAAATGAGAATAGTGCTTTGAATCTTCCTGGTTAGGAGAAGATACAGCTCTGGTACAGCAGCCACATCTGCCCGAGTCTGCAAGCAGTGTGCTCCCAGTTGAGCAAACCACCTCATTCATCTCATCTGGACTCCATTTAACATTGGCAAGCTAGAACACTGGGTAGGTCCCCATCAGTATAATTTCATCAAAGACCCCTGAGTGCATATTGTGTGTATGGATTCCTTAGCTGCTATTTTCCCTTTCACAGCTTTGCAAAGACAGGCTCTACAAAACAATCTCTCTACACTCAGGGTCGTCTCCTTTTTTAAGTCTAACATCTTCCAAAAGTGGAAGAGATTATTTCTGTGTGAGTAACCTTTGCTATTTCCAAAAGAAAAGCCACTGGATAACCCAGGAGTGCAATGACGGGACAAATGGCAACACCCGGGGGGGGGTGCCCTGCACCCTGCGACAGGGATGGGAATTGTGATCCAGTGCAGGGTTGCAAGTGCTAGTACGTTTGCTATATATAATGGATCACTAACTCACCAGTGAGAGTACTATAGGCAGATGAAAGTAGACAGAGATTGTATCTCATGAAATACCTCTTCCCAACAGTGCCCTGCCTCTAGACCCTCACAAACCTCTTTAGAAGTAAGCATAGGTTTTTTGAGGGCACCTCAAGCCCCCAGTTAATTTTGGTCCAACATGATCAGAGCTAGTCCTTGTGGTGCTTCCTATGGGGAAAAGATTTGGTTTAAAACCTTGAAACCAGAACCACAGATGTTCTATACCACCAAGGGAGCAATATCTACCTGTGCCTGCAAGCAGCATGTTTGGATAGGGTGTCCAATCCACACATTTGAAAGTCATTAAGTACAATCTTTCCTGGCAGCCTCACAGAAGAGCTAAGAGAGTCACCATAAATATGACAATAGTAAAATGTTTAATTCCTTCCTTGAAATGGATTAGTCCCTTCATATGGAGACAACTAGCTTTCTGAGAGAGGCTGACAACATGCACTACACGAAAGAATCAAATTTACCCTATGACAAGATCATTATAACATGAAGAAACATTGTAAATACTAGCAAACAGGCCATGACAAGTTATTCCTACAACAGGAAAAAGCAGGAAAAGTTGTTATACTTTGGAGTATCTCAGAAATCGTGAAGGTCAACCCAGGACATGAAATACAGAAATGAGAAGCTTCGACTCAAGTCATGTTCAAGTGAAGTAGATAACTAACCTCAAATCTTTGCTCAGGGCTACTTAACTGGTGCCAAAACAATTTTTTGGAGCTCTGAGAATGTTTGATTAACTTCCTCTGATCTTGTGAAAATACACTGTCTACTCTGCCTATCCTTGAGCCTTGGGCTTCCAGGAAGATGGTTCTTCCCCAGATATTTTTATGCAGTTCAGAAGCAAGGTGGGTCTCAAAGGGGATTTTTATTTCACTAAAGAGGCTCGCATGGTTTGGAGAAAATTCAAACACCTCCGTGTACAACTGCTTGATGTCCAGTGCTTGTCTCCACTGATTGCATGGCTTTGGAATAAAAGCCCAGGCCAAAGTTTTCAGAACTAGGTTGCTCAACAGGGAGCCTGGGTTTGGCTAAGCACTCAGCCATTCCCTTCATATCAGCATGACTTGATAGATTGTGAACGCTTACTTCAATGCCTTGTTTTGGATTTAGAAGCTTAATTGGAGGCATTCAGGTTTGAAATCTAGCCTCAGCTCCCTCAGTACTTCCATTTCATCACCTATAAAATGGACGATACCATTTCCCTACAGGTGTGTTATAAGGCTTAACTCATTCATGCGTGCAAAGTGTTGAGATACTTGAATGAACAGCACCATGCCAGAACAATGTCTTATTTTGTGAACGTGACCTCCAAAACTTTTTACACCCTCTTAGGCCTTCCAATACTTCCTGCGTCCCACCAGGCTGGGACAACTCCTTTCAGGACGCTTCTGTGCCCTATCCTGGCTGTGGAAACAGCAGGTGGTGAAAGGAACAAAAATGAATAGAGGTGGGAGGAAAAGTTATCCAAATATAGTGGAACCGCAGAAAAAGTTTTTAGCCAGAGGTTGAGAAAGTTTGCAGAGGATTTTTCTTCCCCCCCCGCCACCCCCAAGCTATTTACCAGTTCCCATTGACAGCAGTAGCATCTCATCCCCTGTTGACCATTTTACAAGGTGTTTTGGAGCAAGCCATGCTGCAGAAAGAGTCATCAGGGACTGTCACCACATCTCAGAGAATGGGGGAAGAGAAGCTGCAGAGCTGCTGAGATGATTTTCTGCCTCTGTTCCCTCCCAGAGGCACGGGGGAAGAGGGTGGTAGCAGCTGAGGCCCTCCTGCCACAAGACTCTCTGGCTGTTTTAAAGCTCTGTTAGCTGATGGAGGGCTAAAAACAGCCAAAGGGCAGATGGGGAATTTGAAAGGCATGAGTGTGGTTTCAATCTGCTTCGTCTTTTCTGCTCATCTTGCACCGAATGCTTCTGGAGCACAACAGCAGCAACACCCTAATCCCTCCCCTTGCCCAGATAACGTCTGCTCCTTCTCCCCACTTGAACAATGTACAAGCAAGTCCAGAGCGGGAGACAGTGAGTGAATATAAGTACTTTCCCTCCCCCACCTTCCCAGCCCTGACATAATAACAAACAGCTCTCCAAAAAGCACTTAAATTTACGAACAGTTTATAAATTCACAGACATTGATTTATAGATGTTGGCTTGACCCAATATTAGACACTTTGGTTTCTTTTCTGTTTTTAAAGTGCTGCTGTTATGGCTTGGGTTCTGAGTGCCGTCACACACCAGAAACAGCCTCCAGGTCCTCCCCATGGGCTTCTCTTCACCCTCAAGGACAAGCTGGAGCTGGGGCTGAGCTCCCACTCTTTGAGGGGCGGCTCTTCCCCTTGCTCAATGGGACGGCTTCCAGCTGGTTAGCGAGCCGTGATGACAGGCTTTCTAGGCAGCTTCATTTCAGCTGCCTTGTCTGCAGAAATGGTGGCTGCAACACAGGGCATGAGGAGGAGCCCGTGCCTGCGTGTGTGGTATTCCCTGCCTACAAGCCCCCAGTTGGAGCACAGAATTAGCCAGAAAAAAAAAAAACCAAACAAACCCAAACCAAAAAAACACAACAACAACAAAAATCCCAAAAAAACCAAAACCCCCAAACCCCGCCTGGAGCCACCGTTAATTGGTTAAAAGAAACACAAATGAGCAAATATGAACTCCAGGAATGTCAGAATTCCAGCCTGAAAAATCATAGAGCTGATGTGTCCGGGCTTGTCATCTTATGGCCACCCAGCATGAACAGAAAACCCCACATGCAGACCATACAAGCAGGTGAGATGAGGGTTAGGGATAACCACTTTCCAACCCCTTGGAACTTTATGGTCATGTCTGGCTTGGAAACCCAAAATTTGTGGTAATATATGGAGCTGTTGGCTTTGATGGGAGCCATGAGAGCCTGGCTGCATACAGGGGCTGCATGCAGGGGGATTGCAACATATTGAAAGGCAACCGTGACCAATTCCTCCCCACCCCTCTACATACACATGCACACACAAATAAAAGATATGTTATCTACCAATCACTTCCGTTTGCTCTTCTTCTGCCTCTGGGCGTGTCACCCAAGTTTCTCCAGCTGTGAAAAAAAGGAAGTGATGGTTCAGCTTCCATTCTGACTGCCCTCTTTGGAGAGAAGTCATTGAGCTTGCAGGAAATCCTGATTTTGGATAAACAGTCTGCTAGATTCAGGCAAAGCATTAATGGTCTCTCATATAAATAGACATTTGCCAAAACAATGTCCCAGTGATAACTGGGTGTATGAGACATCAGCTCTTCATGCCTCACACTGCTGCTGAGTCTCTTTTCTAAAGCTGGACCAGCAGCCAGTAGAAGATGCATAGAATAAGAGCACTAACAACTTTGCGACTAGGTGTTGTAGGCTCTTGCTCAGGGTCTGCTATTTTACCCTGCTCCTTACAGTACCTCAAGCTGCTAACCTTGATATGCATCCCCTCATTCACCCACCAAAAGACACTTGCTAACAAGAGGAAATATGATGGAGTCACTTGGAGAGGTGGTCCTGTACCATTTCATACTTTTATCTTTGGTTATGGCTCCATATTACTTTATTTGGATTTTTTTTCTCATACAGATCTTCTACAAAAGACTTTCACTAATAAGAATTATTCTAAATGTATAAAAGCCTGGGATTTTCCACCAAAATAAAATTCAAATTAAGAAACTAGTCTAAGTTCTTTTTTTGAGAAATGCATATATTTTTTTAGAAATGGAAATAAAGCGAGAATTCTTTTTTGTTTTGCTTTTAATGAAACAAAAGCCCAGTTCTCACCAGGTCTTCTATATCTTAGGGACCATTTTTTCCTTGAGAAAAAATCTATCAGGGAAACAATATTTGAGAACACTTAATAAGTTGATCCTGTACAGTCATGGGTTGTCTGCAGGCAATTCTACTTCTGTAGAGCCCTTCTCCATTGCTAATCCATGCCTAGCCATGTTGCAAAGACAGTATGCCATCATGCTCTGGTTTTGTAACTGTTAACAAACTAGAGAGAAGGCACTGACCATCCAATGCATTTTAATGTGATTTAATACAGGATCTGAACTTCAGGCCACAGTTTCCTCAAGAGTCAACAGGCTTGAAACCTTCATGTCCATGGTCTTTGCCAACCATAATTTAAGTCAAACATCATCCAACCCACCTCAGGAATAGGATGATGGATCTGTGGCCAAGACAATGGACTGGGACCCAAGAGACTTGAAGGTTAAATCCAAATGTGCTTCAGACTACATTTTAGACTTGCTTGAGCCCTGGGGAAATCACTCATTGGGAAGCCCAGTCCTGCCTTAACTTTTATTCTATGTGCAGAAGACAGTGGATTCACTAACGAAGCAGTAACCAACTCAGCATTCTCTGGAGATCCAGCAGAACCACAGCAAAGAGACGCAGACAAGGGCAGAGGTAGGCAAGGGCAGAGGGGCTCACCCCAACGCTTATTCAGGTGGTGTGTACTCATGTGCCTTCCAGAAGGCCAAAAAAAAAAATATTCTTGTGAAAAATTGCACATAAAATAAATTACAGCAGCCCCCATTCCTAATTGAAATAACTCAGCTCTTCTCTTCGTGTGTGCCTGTGTTTAAAGAGAAACCTGAAAGGCACAAGTTCACATTATGGACTAATAGCCTGGAAAATTTCAGTTTAAAAAACAAAGCTGGCTTTGAGTTACACAGGAGAGACCTGAAAAAAGCATCTGAAACCACTAACTTCTATTTTTTCCTGCACTTTTTACAACATAATATGGCTGAACGGATTTTATTTTATTTTATTTTATTTAAAAAACTTGCTTTAAAAAAATAATCAACACAAAAATCCCCTCTCTGGCCTTCATGTGCCAAGTTTCAGCCCAGGGCAAATTTTTTACAGCTGAATTATACACCCTGAAAAATAAGGGGCTTATAATGACAACATTGAGAGTCCCCTAACTATAGTGGTATGAATGGGGAGGGAGGTATAATAAGAATGGTCCATAGTGTGTAGCAGCAGCAATAAGTGAAGGAGCCCTTACTCAGCATGAGGAATTCTATATATCTTGGAAGGCTTTCATGAACCTAAACATTATTGCTAAGAAAGGAATAAACAGTTTGAACTGCTGTTGCCATTCATCCAGCGCTCACACACTGAGGAATACACAGAGTTGTTCTCTCAAAGCCGGAGTGAAATATTCCAGACATAACTCTTTCTTACTTCAGGGCTGGAGAGGATTTTGAGCTGCTGTTTGAAAGCAAGCTAGAGAAATACTTGTGCTTTGGGAGAGGTTTTTTTTTTTAGAGCTATGATGATAATTGACTGCATGCCTACAGCTCTTGGACCTGAGTTTGTGCTCCCCAACATGAGCAGCATCAGCCAAGGACACAAAGAATCATTACTGGCAGAGGGGTGATATCTATAGGTGAAGTGAAACCAAAATGAGGGTGTTAGCAAAATGATTGCTAGCTGGGGGTGAATCAGTCTTGACGATGGACTAAATCTGACAGCACAGAAAAGGTACAGAAAACACCGTCATTTAAAAAAGGTAGATGTGGCAATTAGAGACATGGTCTAGGGGTTAAGGAGACGTTCGATGAAGGTTGGACTAGATGATCCAAGATGTCTTTTCCAACCTAAATGATTTTATGATTCTGTGAAAGTTCTACCTTTAAAATCAGATCATCCAGCAAGCTGGAGGCAGAAGTGGGACTGAGGCGGGTGCGGGAACCAGGATGTCTAAACCGTCAGAGCCTGGACATGTCCTTACAAACTGAAGTCAAATGTCAAAATTTCCACAGAGAGCAAATCCCTTCTCTGCACTGCCATTTTCCCTTCTCTCCTCTAAATACATGAGGTCAGTCAAAGCATTGGGCTTCCATCATTCTGTAAATGTTTAATTTTAATTTCTGTGCATCTATGTATGAATCAGCACAAATAATCACACTTAGGAACTGCTGTACCTACACGTATCTATGTATTACACATCTCCACATTGTATTTTTATTTTCTATTACTTCACATTGGCTCTGTGAAGAATCATGTCAACATGAACAACAGAAATTGGCCATATTCTGAAAAGAAATATAATCTGAAAAATTTTCAACCAGCTCAATGACTCTGGTCTTATTCGATGAAAGAATACGACTTCAGCACATGGTTCTCATCTGAAAGTGGGCATCTAAAACAGGTTGGAGGAAATATGTCTTAAAAGAGCACTTCCATTGCTACTGATTTGCAAAGAGCCTATGCAATACCAGCTCAGCTCTACATGTCTATTTTGTAGCCACCTAATATTAAATAGGAAAATTCCTACTCTAAAATGCCTTACTATGGTGCCCATACCCCAACACTGCTGCTAGCTTTTCCCTCTCCCTGATTAAAACCCACAATTATCAGTAATTGCTGAATTAAAGGACTGATCTGGATTTCACACATTTTCATACCAGTATGATACAGTTTCAGAGTTGTCAAGACTGTAATGTAGATTAAATTTGCGTCTGTTAGCAAAGAAATTAAGATTACATACATTTTTAAGCTCCCTACCAGACTTCTTTCTGTATTAGTTAATGAACCGTTTCTTTTTCTAATTACTTCTGCTGTAAATCAAGCCCCTGAGCATAAATTGAACTTGCAAATAGGACTTTTAACAGAGAAAGTAGTTCATAGTCTTAAATTCACACTACTCAAGTAAACCCAGTCTTTAATCTCTGGAACCCATCTTGGACAAACGTTTCTAGAGTAAGTGTCAAGTTTCTGGCAGTAAATTTGGAATAACAAACAAAAACCTCAGGTGAAGAAACTTTCTAAGTCCCAAAACTGCATGAGCTACAAAGTTAATGTTATTAAGAAGAATTCCTGAGCATGATATTTTTTCCATACTGGTGAAAGGACCAAAGTCTAATGAGTTTGCAAAAAGTTTGGACATGGAAATTAGTAAAAATTACACATGTGTATAATCCTAAAAGTTTGGACATGAAATTAGTAAAAATGACATATGTGAATAATCCTAAAAGTAATTTCCTTGAAAGAGCAATGAAAAAGTAGCCAAGTATTTAGTTCTTAATTTTGAGATTTAACGAGACACTGGAAAGCTGAAAAAAAACCACATCTCTCTTGCAAGTTTTGGGTTTTACTTTGTGTCTTGTATCCCCCCACAAGTCTGATAAAATAAAGCAAGACTGGAGGTGTGAGGGGAGGACTTTTTTATGTATTATGAAAGTCTTTTCCTTTTTTATTTCGTAGAACCAAGTACCATTTTTTCCATGCAGCAACATGGAGAGGTACACATCTGACATTACAGTTCAGTGTAAAGTTATTCAGGTATAATTTTTTTTATATTTCTACCTGTTCAGTAACCAGTAGATATGTAGGTATGAAATCATGCTATAACACTGAAATCCTAATCTTGTAAAATCGCTGTATCGCTGATCCTCAAAATACTGGGAACTTTAAGTGGTAGGAATTTTGGATTGAAATTTATATTTTTAATTAAAAATATGATGCTCTAACTTCTAAATGAAGTGGAGGGAGTACCTTTGACAAGATGTTCCAGGTTATTTATGAAACAAAAACGTTTTCAAAGATTTTCAGTGAGGCCTGAAAAATCTTAGGAAGGTATTTTGGAGGGGAAGGAAACATTGTGAATGAAATCCTGAAAAATGCTTAGAAAGATGTGGTGAACAGTACCCTGTCCATATAAAGTGAAAAATCTTTGTGGAAGCTCAAGGGCTGCAAAGAGGCTCCCTGTCTGCAGGGCAAGAGCTGCCCAAAACCTCTCACAGCTTTCTTTATATTGCAGTCTAACAAGTCCCTACTGCAACAACTTCTTAAAGCTGGTGCCCAGGTCAAACTGTTCATCTTCCCCAGGCCTCCCTGAGTGATGGGTACCCTCTAACCAGACTCCAGAAAGACAGCCAGCAGATCAAACTCAACTTCCATTAATCCGTAGCAATAGGGTGGAAAAGGAGGTTAAATATACATGAGTGTGTCGACAATGAAAAGTCATTTTGCTAAAAGTTGTGTATGAGGCCTTTGCATCACAAACACTGTCATTTTGGTTGTCCACTTTGCCCAGCTTTTCATGTGGTGCTGAACATCCAGTCTCTAAAAATCAGGTCTTCTTCAAGCTGCCAGAATGTAAGCACCCAAAGGTGCTTATCCTTTTTCACAGCCTTGGCCTCATTTTGTAGCAGTGCATGTCCACAGTAGCTCACAGGAGCTGCTAAATTTTGTTCAGCTCCTTTTCTTTACACAGGGACTTTGACTAGTCTCCTTCCTCTCCTTCTCAAGAAAAGTGATTTTCCTAACGACACAGGCTAGACAGATGACAGATTGTCAGGACACACAGCACATGTTTTCTTTAAGTGAGCTTTTTATTTGTTATTCTAAGGTTATTTCCAGATCCCTGACACTTATTTCCAAAAACTCAGGTAACTAAGACGGAGCTCAGAAACTGAAGTTATTCTTAGACTAATCAGCCAGTGATCTAAATCCACAACACTAATCTCATAATTTGGCATCACAAAGCTTAAACCGGTCACATCTGGATAAGGTATTCCACGCTAACAGCCATATTTAGCCCTGCTGTTCTCAGCTTGTTTACTCTGGGAAGTAAAATACTCGGCCTGTTTTATTTTGAGCTCACATTAGTGAGACCTGCTTGGGTGGAGAGAAGGAGAATAGTGACACTCTATGAGATAGGGCTGGAGTCATAGCTGCCCTAAGAGCACACAGTTCCATACTATTTTGTAGCTCCATATTATTTTGTAAGACTTTGTAGACTATGCTTGTCTTTTACAACCTCTTACACCCTGCAACAAGGTGTTAAAAGACACAACTTGTTAGTATCCAAGAACCTTTGTCAGCTTCTCAGGTTCACCAGAGCTGTGCATGATGGTGTCACCAATGGGCTCCTACGGCAGAAGAAAAGAAGCTCCTTCCTTTTGATCCTACCCACCAAAGATCCTAAAAGAAAGCCCTTTATACCACTCCCTCTGTTCTTACAACACATAATCTCGAGGGAAAACTTTATTACTATTATTGCTACCATTACAGTAGAGCAAGAAGGCCGTGCCGAGACCGTGTCCCAGTTGTGCTAAGCACTGGGCAAACAAACACATGGTGTGTTCATGCTCTAAGCAGCACGAGAGACAAAGGCAATATTATTAGCATGTCCATGAACTGAGGCACACTGAGATTATCCAACTTGCCCAAGGTCACACAGGAAGTAAGTGGCAGAGCTGGAAATTGAACCCAGATTTCTTGAATTGCAGGCCAGGATTTTAACCACAAGGCCATCTTTCGTCTCTCTCTTCCCCCCCCCCCCCCCCCAATCTTTCTATTTTAGCACACTTTTGAAAAAAATTGCTCTTAAAAATCCATTCGGCAATACTTTAGGTATGCTGTGGCTTCCACAACCGTATTTAGCACAATTATAGGCTAAAAGGAACTCTTGCAAATTATGTGCAAATAGATACGTCTTTATGTAAATCCAAGTTCTTGGAACATAAATCTACAGCCAAAAAAATACAAAGGTTTAAGCCAGGGAGGAATTAAGCTCCAAATTTTTTCCTCTTCGAAGGCTGGTAACTGAGGCACGATGCTCCTCAGCTAAAGAAAGGAGAATACAGACTAGATGCCTGGGGAGTAGTTATGCCAGCTCTAATAAACCTATGATTTCACCTATAGAAATGTGAAGGCAACAGACACTTGGTCATTGTTTTAGAGGATTTTGTCACATGTGTGACTGTTTTTATATACCTATCTATTTTCTAAACCAGTTATTGTACCATAAGTGCAAGAACACTGAAAGCCAGGCAATGTTCTGATAGCACAGAGCCTGACAGCAGATACGGGAGCCTGAGCACAGGAGGGTTGTTTGGTGTCTGGCTGGGGATGTTGTACAAGTTTAACCATCTAAGGGGATTGTCCATCCAAAATAAACATGCAGGCAGAGCAAGGATCCTCTCTCCCAGGTGTGTCAAATGCCTGGCCGCTCCCAGACCAAAATATGGCAGCTTCTTTGATGCTGTAGTCCCAGGCACAGACCAGGAAACAAGCCACCATGTTGCTCGGGACAAATGCAAGAAGCAGAACCAGATTAAGCCTATTCACCAGGATACAGAACTGTGATTCTTGATCCTATTACAAGGACATGATAGCTCATGTGGAAGAAAAGAGAGCTGGGGTTTTGCGCTCCTGTTACCAAGGAAAGAATGTTTACTTGGAGTAACACACTCCATTGGATGGTTGTGCCTTGGCTGCAGTCCTGCCTTGGATCTGCAGTCTGCAAAACCACACCAAATTTGTGTAGACAGTCATTTAAAAAGTTAAACTTAGGCACAGCACCCTAATTTTTCTCGAGGAAAGTCTTACAGATTTTTACATGAACTTGATCAAATAGATTTGTTTGAACTATTGTAACACCTCTGCTCCTTCCCTCCTTCAGAATTCAAAAAGGAATGAACTTATTTATATGGATACATTGTGCTACTCTACATAATATGGTAAGAATATGAATCCATAATTTATTTTTTTTTATAAGAATAAAAGCTAGACAAACTGTTCTGGAATGTACGCTCTTTCATTTACCATATAGCCTGAAACCCAAACAGCAAATGGATACAGCTTTTGCAGTTTCTCAAAGAAACTCTCTCAAAGAGGACAGCCACATCCAAACTATGGATTGGGAGTAGTCTCCAGCTTGAGCAAACTTGAGGAGAAGTTAGGTATCACCTACAGATGCCAGGGACTGCACCTGAGTCTACGTGCCTGAACCTCTGTCTTGGCAGTGTTACATTTACTAGCTAGAAAGGAAATTTCTCCAAGATTGTATTTAAATTCAATGTTTTCTACTTGAAATCCTCAAGCTTTGAGTGCAAAGACTGGGACTTTTGGTCCAAATGCTGACCACTCTCAGCCTCCAAGAACAGTTTCATTCATTCATCTAAACGGAGCTGGGTATGGTTGAGGTGGCACCAGGGGCAAGGGGGAAGAGGAAAACCATGAGATTAAATGGGGTATCTAGTAGGTAGAAGACAAAGATGGAGGGGCTAATAGCTCATCTCCTGCCCAGGGCACTTTTAATGATAGACCTATGCCTGAATATACCTATGATTTTCTTGAGCAATTTGGGAAGTAAATGAACAGGGGATGAGTCTGGTTGGGCGCTGAGGGGCAATTTTATTTCCGGACCACTTGCTGGGGCCAGGACCAGTAGGAGTGAAGGATCAGCACCCACATATGCTGTGGAGTTGATACACAATAACCAGCTTTCCCAATTACATAGCCAATTCAACTGAGCATCATGAACCATGTTTCTGAAGGGAGAAGAATATGCTATTCCGTGCATGCTGCACGTGGCACCTGCAAAATGGACCAAGCAGACAATATCCAGATCTCTTCAAAATGGACATCATTCAGGAATGGCACCAGTGACTTTAGTAAAGCAATCCAACCCTGTAACGTGGTAATCATCAGCAGTAGTTGGCCTCTGTGTGAACACAGGCAGAGGCTGTGGAGTTTAATTTCAGACTAATTCGGCAGCAGGCAGGAGCTCCAGCACTGCTCGCTCAGCACTTCCACCAGGACTGGCGCAACTCACTATAACTCATTCCTTCTGGGCTCTTTTTTAAAGTGCCATCTGGGACTGTGCTGCTAAGCTGTCCTCCGAACAACAACACTGTTAATAATAATAACAATATTCAGGTCTTACATAGCATTTTTCACCTTTAGATCTCAAAGTGAATTACTATGGACAGCTTTGGAGGGCTTTAAGAACAGATTATACAGACATCTGTCAGGAATAAACCAGATTTCCTGACCCTGCCACAAAGCAGGGGAATAGTTCGATGCTCTTCCTAGCCCAGAATTTCAGTGATTACCCCCATTTTGTACAAAGAGGATTGGAGTAGCAAGATGACCTCAGCAGATCACACAGCTACTGCTTTGAAGCCCCTGTGGTAGCCCAAGACATTATGACTGGTAAAAGAAAAGAACTTAAGCTCTCCCCATCCTAACACTGTAACCAGCAATCGTGGGTGGTCTCTGGAAATGCAGCAGTACACTTCAGATTGGGTAATAATAGAAAGTGTTACATAGATAATCTTTCTGATGGTAGGAAATCATATGCTGTGTTGAAGCCTTGAAGAAGGCCAGAAGTCAATGGCAAAGGTGGGATTCGTCCGTCAAGATGGGGATGAGGAGCCCCCCATCTCCCTCCACTGACAAAGGGGAGCTGGAGCAAGTAATGACACTAGACTCATGCTCCTCAGCTGTTGATGTTAGATGAGAGACATTGCAGCCAGCCTGGAAAGAGGGAGCAGGATATTCTCATGGTTTCTTTGTGGAAAGTGAGCTCCCGCACATCTCAAAAGGCCCATTTTGAAGTCAGGCTTAAATGAACCTGAAACAACACCTTGTCTGCAGCTTTATAAACATCAGGAGACATGTTTTCTGCTGTCAGATAAATTAATTAGCAAAAGAGTTTTAAAAATGCATCTTTGCAATGGCAGAGTGGAGAGCATGACAGCAGCCTACGCATTGATTGTGACAATTTTCTCACAGTGACACCACGATGGTTTTCAGCTGAGAATGGAATAAAAGAATTGTACCTCAGTGCACTCCAGAAACCTACACCTCCCAGGTGAGGAGCAGTTGGGCTGACCTATAGCTGCTGAGAAAAGGCCCCAGGGATTCTCTAAATGCACAACAGTGAAGAGGCCAGTGTGGGATTTTAAGGCTTATAACATACCATTGCAGTTTTACTTCCTTTTTTGTAACCAAGAACTTAACTCTTCTGCTTAACAATGACAAAACTTGTCTCTGTTTTAAGTTTATCTGGTATTTAAAGGGGTCTCAAGTACATGACACAACCACTGAGCCTGCTTAGGAGCAAGACATCCAAGCATATTGGAGGTGCAAACCTGCCCTGTGGAGAATCTGCAGTGCAATATATATTTAGCGGCCCTCAGGGACTGGAATTTCTTTACAAACACCAGTCTAAGAAGGAAAATCAACAAGTGCCAAGAAAAAGAGGAGCCATCCTCAAGCCAGGCACGACCTCATGTTATTTTGCAAGGGACACAGAAAAGTGAAGAAAAATGAGAACATTCTGAACCGCAGGAATAAACTCCTCACTGTCACAGTTCACAGTTGGATTTTAGTCATCATAAATGTACTTTCATACCTGTATTCATAGAGCAGCACCTAAAAGGACCCTGGGATAGGTAAACAGCAGCACAGACCTTAGCTAAATGGCTGCTCCATGCAGATGCTACAATTTTAAGAATCATTTTATGAAACAGAAATGAATATCTTAAAATATTTTTTTGTTCATGAGTATTTTTGGGTTGGAAGAGACCCTTAAAGGTCATCTAGTCCAATCAGCCTGCAGCGAGCAGGGACATCTTCAGCTAGATCATGTTGCTCAGAGCCTCATCCAACCTGATCTGGAATGTTTCCAGGGATGGGGCTTCTACCACCTCTGTGGGAAACTTGGGCCGGTGTCTCACCATCTTCATTGTACAAAAATTCTTCCCTCCTTTAGTTTAAAACCATTGCCTCTTGCCTGTTGCAGCAGACCCTACTAAAAAGTCTGTCCCCATCTTTCTTATAGGCCCCCCTGAAGTACCGAAAGGCCACAAGAAGGTCTCCCCGGAGCCTTCTCCTCTCCAGGCTGAACAAGCTCAACTCTCTCAGCCTTTCTTTATCGGAGAGGTGTTCCAGCCTCTGATAATTTTGTGGCCCTATGCTTTTTTCCTTGTTTTACTATTAAAAAAATATAAAACCAAGAAATATCAACCTATTCTGTTCTGCAGCCCCTTCTTCTAGTTTTGGAATAGTTTTTGATAAAAATGCTCAATGCTAAGTAAATATTTAGTTTGGTGCATTTTTTTTTTTTACCGGAGAAACTCTTCATTTGTGACAAATGCCCACCTTTTGAGGAAATCACGTTTTGGTGGAAAATTTTGACCACCTGTGGAAATTAAATCTGTGAACAGCATGTAATTTAGGAGTCGGATGAAGATAAGTTCAATGGACTGATTTTTAGTTTCTCATGTTTCCCAGTGAGGCAGGGATCCAGGTTCCATCATGCCAGCACAGCCGCAGGGTTGGATGCTTATCAAAGCAGTTGCCTTCAGGGCTCTCACGAGATCAGGCTTTTACTTGGTAAGAGCTCCACACTTTCAGAGGGAGCAGCAAGGCCACAGGAACCGCCTCATTTCAGCATCAACCCCAAGGAAAATGAGGAATATGGAGAGAGTCAAGAATTTTAAGAAACAGCAAACACAAAACTAGTCCAGATTTTCCCCACAGATATAGGAAAAAGATGTTCAGGCATAGTTTAAAGTTTAGTTTAAAAAAAAAAATTCCACGTGAACTTGTTCACTCATCACCCTGAATAAAAAAGGGCAAACTCTCCCCATTCCACAAAACTATTCTTGGCCACTGCGAGATAAAAAGCAGGGAGGGCAGTTTAAAGGGGGCAAATACAATTAATGTTCCCGCTTTTGCCATATTTCTGGGCCCAGGGGGCAAATCAGGAAACTTTATGTCAGCAGGAATGTGAACAATAAAGGCAAAGTGGGTTGCATGTTAGAAAACCATTTCACTCCCTTTTTATATTTTTTTTATTTTATTTTTTTGCCCAGCAGTATGATGTGTTAACAATTTTGTTGGTTTAACAGTTCACACTTCCAGCACATTTATCCATTGGCACATGGGGGTTTTATGCATTTAACAGTTTTCTTCATTAAAGTGGGTTCCACTGTGTCTTAAAAATTGTTTTCCTTAGACTGCGTGTTTGTTATTTTATATGGTGTGACTGAAAAGCAGGCCAAAATTTTGGCCTTGGAAAATGCACGCTGCAGAGAGGAGCCCAGCACAGGCAGCAGGATTAGCCTCCCTCAACGTCCAGCACATATCCTTTTAAGAACCACCGATTGCACTTTGAAGCTTTCTCCCCTAATTTCTAGGAGATTCTTAATTTGTCCTGAGCTTGGGAAAACGAATTGCAGATGTATGTGCTGCAATCAAAACCCTCTCTGCTCAGGATTTTTGCCCGCTGCTGTTGAGATGGCCTTCATCCCCTTCCGCAGCGCCCTCGAACCACCTGTTTTTTACAAGAACAGTGCCAGCATTTTAATTTTGTTTTTTTTTTTTCAAAGGGTGAGCAGGGGCTGGGGGAAGGGAGAGGGCGGCTGTTATTTCTACAGAAGCAGGACTGGTTCTTAGAGGCGTAAGAGACACCCAGGTGTTTTCACAGCGAGCCCTGTGCAGGGCCCTTTTGGAGCTGAACTCGATTCCTGTTTGCCAAACTACACTTTCAAGAGGTGTCAGATATCGAGAACCTCTTTCAAATGCCAAGTCAAGCAATGGAGGGGAAAAAAAAACCAAGGGGAGGGAGGAGGGGAGAGGAGGGACGTGGGGAAAAAGGAAAAGGGGAAAATGTTCCTCCTCGAAGAAAAAGGTAGTTGTTCCAACTTGGCTGTTTCTTTTTAAAATAATTAGTTAAGCAGGGCATAAAAACAGGTAAGTCTGTTCTGCATTGCTCATAGCCTTGGCAGACCCTGTCCTTCCCTACGTTAGAGGAATTTCTGTGAACCACCGCTGCACAGGAGAAGGGAGGGGAATTGTATCACTGTGACCTAAGGCAACCCAGCTTGTAAGGTTAACCATAATTTTTTAAACTAACATGACCTCTGTTAACCCCTCCACTCCAATCTTAAAAAAAGAAAGAAAGAAAGAGAGAGAAACATGTTTACAAAACCACTAGAAGGAGAAAGACGGGAGCAAGAGGCCGAGAGTCTTGTTCCTTCGCTCTCGCCTCCAGCCCTCCATCCACTCCTCACCTGCTCCTTTGTCCCCATGTGTCCTCACTAGTAACCAGTGTTTACTAGGTCCTGATGCAGCATGTCTAGGGACTTCTTTTCTAATCACATAATCATGAAATTAAGCCATTCTGGGAAGCCAAAAGAATTCAATGCCATGTGTGTGTTTGGGGCTTTGCAGGAATGTTCATGTCTGGAATTCTGAGTCACGTGCTCTCACAGTAAACGTGATACATCCTCTTTTTAATGACACTATTGACTTGCTCTATTTATTTTATTTCCCTCTACTCATCCCTCTTTCCTTATTCTGAAGAAGAACGCAGGCCATTTCCTCCAGCTGGGATGCCAGGTAAACCCACCTCCGGCACCCTTTGCCCTTCCCTCTTCTATAGTTGTCTTAAATCAAGTAACCAAAGCCAATGCCAGCACGGCCGCAGGCCAGCTGGAGGTGGCATGGGGCCATGGTATATGGTGTAGTCAGCTTTTGTGTCAACATTTGGCTGCTGAGCTCATCTTAACCAGAATGTGCCAAGCTCAAAGGAATCCGAGTCTGCCTCAGAAAGTATATATGCAATATGCAGCCCACACAAAGACACTGTCTCAGGGAGGAGACCTAGTATTTCTGGGTCTCAAAATTTTCCTTCTGGTTTACTCCCACTTACATTCATTTCTAGTCAGAGACAGATGCAGCATGGGGAAAACGGGTGTAGGTACAATATGTAGAGACCTGACCTCAACCGCCATTGATGCACAAGGTGCAAGTACTGCCTAACTGCTCTTGAATACCCACATCCTCCATGCTCCATCAGTTTACATGGTAGACACAGACCCCTGATTTTATGTGGGACTGCAGTTAGGCCATTCCTAAAACATCTTTTCTTTGAAACGGTTCCTTCCCTGATTAAACAAGCACAAACAAACAATCCTGTTATATATTTATAATTCTTAAGCGTGGAAAATCTATCAGTTAAGTAAGGTCAATGTACAAAATAAGGAGTAAGAGGCCAGATTCTTAAGTGGTATGAAGTAGCAGAGGTTCAAGACTTCACTGGAGAAATAGGCCTGAACTACCATTCATCTAGTATGTAGTCCAGCCCGCCATCCTAGAATGAGCTCATGTACAATTAATTTATATGCATATAGTTTATATACATATATATTTGCAGTCCTGCTTGAGTGCAGTGAGCATGGTAAGCACCAGATCTACCACAGACTGCTCACCAACAAATGCACTGAGCTCAGCTTTCCCCAGAGACATTGTTTGGGCAATATTTACACAGCACAGTGAAAAGTGGCTATTGTAACTGTCTAGTCTGAGTTGTTGTCCTTCCTAAATGGTCCTTATATTCCATGAGAAGACAGATACCTTACTTCCAAGCATGAAGCTGAGCACCCAGTTTCAGCACCTGCCCCAGATGGTGCTTTCTGGAAGTAAATCCCTCTACACTAAGTAACATGGAAATCTGCATCCTTATGAAGGCACTTAAACAATTTAAACATATTACCCACACTTACTAACTACAGTCAGTGATATAAGAGGGAAGTGCACATCTGAGAGCCTGCTTTTCAGCTCAGTGGAAATAGTCTGCAAGTTGTGTTAGAGGTAGCAATCATCTCAGAGAAAGGACTGGGTTTTAGGTATGATCTCAATATCTTGAGCTATGAGGACCCATGGGCTTCAAGAAGGTGGGTTGATTGTAAAGGCCTTGTAAATAATCATCACTATGCTTCTTCTGTATGTGTCAAGGTGGTCTCATACTGGATAGCTGAACAATATGAAAGCAACTGTGGCTAGACATAGAGCAGCCAGTTGGGAGAACATTTTGGCCTTTGTCAAGTCTTGAGCCCTGTCTTGGGAATTGTCTGAGTGAGTAATAGTTAGCCTAAGTCCTGTTGGGACTCTCCTAGTAATTTAGAAGTACAACCAATCAAGTCTTAGTGAAAAGAGACAGGACTTAATACAGAAGTAGCATGTTAGGTCACAGCTAAAATATCTCTGTAGGTCCCACTGGACTACATTGTAAGATGGTTCCAAGGACAGAGGAGCCTGCTCATCTATACTTGAATGTCAGCAACTCTTTTCATTGACCATGTGCTTATAATTTAATTGTATGATTTCTGGAAGAAAAGAAAACATTGGAGACTCATTTCGTAGACTAAGCAAGGAGGAAGAGAAACTGCTGATGGAGAATAGCAAACTCATCTCACATTGAGGACCCCAGTTCCTAAAAGGCATCACTGGCACGTGTATTTGTGCAAGTCTTTCTGTTTTCACCCTTCCTCCAACCTGCTTTTTCCTATGCTAAAGCTGTTTGGAAAATACTGAAATTCTGATAAATTCTGAAATACTGACTGTTCACAAACATTTAGTGTCTCAGAGTTTGAATGAACGTATACTGCTTTTACAAACTTGCTTTGAGTTGAAGAACAATAAACAAATTAGTAACATTTTTCTACCTCATTCTGATAGTTGACATCTAAGATTCACTTACAATTTTAAGGTGGTCTTCTAACGCGGGGATTTGACTTCAGCATCTTAATTGATGATGAGCCAAAAGGCATCTCTGAGTCATCTATGTTAACAGATAAAAGAATACTGTAGGCTATCTGTCACCTAACAAAAAAGCCAGAGCCTTGCTTCTGATCCAGTTAATGGAAAGAATACATCAGCATCTATCTGAATATAGCTCCCTGGTCTCCTTGAAAATAAAAGTTCTGGTAGTGGAGTTTCACCGAGGTCTGCTTAGATTTGAACTGGTATTCAATGTTTGTTTAGTTTGTGGGCTCCATGAGAACTGGCAACTGAAGGAAGGAAAGAGATGTGCACCAAGCAAGGAGCTGGGAGAGCTGGCATCTGCAGTGTCAGATTCTCATTTCTGGGCCGTATCTTCTACCACAGCATCTTCTGCCTTCTAACTTCCTCCTGAAATTTCTACTTAATTCACCGTCTTGTTTCCTGACATCATCTCTTGAGAAGATTTTCTCAGCCAGAGCAGAGAGCAGTGCATGTAAGATTCATGTGTTCTTAAAACTATTCCTGTAATGAAAAAATATCTTCTTTTCCTCCCTGGCCCAGAACACCTTGAGATTGCATCAGAGTCATAAGGGAAATGAGGAAGATGCTGGGTCATCTTTCCTCATCTTCACTTTTTCTACTTTTCTGGCTGACGAGTTGGGGGTCTGATGATTTAGGCGAAACATTTAATATGAACAAGAGTATGTTGGTATTCTTATGCTTACTGCTCAGGCTCCAAACTGATGAGCAAAGAATACTACTGTAATTTGTTCCAGGCCTTGACTTGGATTGGTACCGCATGTGCACATTTTAAAATTCCTTTTATTTACTAAAGAAAAGTATCCAAAACACTAACTATTCAAAACTTTAAGAAATTTTCTGAAGCTGCTGAAATGATTTTTAATTCCTAATACAAATTAAATCGGCCTCCTGTAAAAGCAGGCAACAAATACCAGTAACTGAGCATCTGAAATGATGGTCTACTTTGGGGCAAGATTTAATTTGTCCCACTTTCTTCCCTTTCTTCACAGGAAAGATGTAAAGACCTTAACGTACTTCAGTGAAATATTTTGATACCAACGTGATGGATGTCATAAAGGAACTACAAGAGTGTGAAAGACTCAATCTCTAATGCTGAAATAAATAAAACCTGTTGTTATACATCAGAGGACACCAAACAGTAGCAGTGGCCGAAGCACACAGAATAATTCAGGGGAAATTATATCCATTATAGAGGTTGGTTTTCCTCTGTAACACCAAGCATAGGGCCTTCTACTGACCCCATCAGACTTCTTCACCTCCATCACTCCTACCTTTTCTGGTTGCCATCCATTTGAAAGCCTGGAGCTCCATCCCACTGTGCTCCACACAACTTTTCTACAAGTTCTGCAAATCCTCCTTCCAGTCTATTCCTTCATTATGCTGGCAGGATCTTCACCATCAGATTAAGATGAATTACCATGAGGCTGTTGTGTTCCCCTGTGCTCTATATAATATTAGGATGGTGAGTATTTAAAATATAGTAACTAGAATTTTTCAGCTTTTCTACAGTCACCGAGTTCCTTTCAATGGACTCCCACATGGAAGGTGCATCTGGTGAGAAAATCTTGGTCTTCCATTGTAGTGCCTCAACCCTAATAAGCTCCTACTGAATGGATGAGCAAGCCCCAACAGAGATTTTCAGAAACATTTGCCAAACTTGAATGGCTTTTCACTGGAATGGCCAAAGCCAAACTCTGACTGCAGGGTATCCCACTCCTCCCATTCCAAATCTTTGCTCCATAGACAAAGTCTACTAGAGATTTGACAAAACAGCTGTTTAGATTCTTTTTTTCAAGACAGCATATAATGTCTTTTTCCTCTGGCATTACTCTAAGAATAATTTGAGCTAAAATTTTGCAAAACAGTTCTGCTTATGGAGAGAAACCAGTGATGCTATAGAATCATTATGGTTGGAAAGGACCACCAGGATCATCAAGTCCAACCTTCATCCCAGCATCTCCCTAACCACTAGACCATAGCCTCAAGTGCTACGTCCACTTGTTTTTTAAACACCTCCAGGGATGGTGACTCCACCACCTCTCTGGGCAGTCTGTTCCAGTGCCCAACCACTCTCTCAGTAAAGAATTTGTTCCTAATATCTAATCTAAACCTCTCCTGATGCAACTTGAGGCCATTTCCTCTTGTCCTATGTATACAACTGAGAGCAGAGTATTGTGTTAGAGCACATCAATCAAAATAAACTTCACTGGCTGCTATTCCCACTTGAGTTTGGGTCAGTTCATACTTTGTACTGCTGGATCATGATTCTTAATTTTAAATCAGAAATATATGCACAATAAAAGCTGGGGTCAGATGTCACACTGAGACTTGGAAGATGTCCAGTGGGAAGCTGCACAGCAGACTTTCTGAGTGACGTTGGGTGTATCAGTCACTCCAGGTCTCTGTGTCCACCTGTATTAAGGAGGATACACTATTTTTATTCTTTTTATATATGTTTTTTCTTTTGAAATTCTATTTTTTTTTAAGCAGAAACTATATCTTTCAGCGTGTTGCCCTGTGAATATAGAGTATTTTCAATCCCATCTGAGGCCCCAATATGCTGCTGTTAAAGAACTGAGAATTATAAAAATTCCCACTGAATTAAGTGGTGGCAGGAGGAAGCAGCCCCTATAAAAAACTAATAAAAATCAAGCTCTGATTCATCAGAATGGAACTCCAATATATGAAAAATGCCAAGGAAGGACACTGATTGCCCTGCACAGGAAAGGCAATTGGCAAAACCAAACAATTCCAGCCCACATTCAGCAGAAGCAAAGAAATAAATCTGCATAGTTGCTAATGTGATTCCTGTGAATGAACTTGAGCCCAACAGTAGCATATAGGCAGAAGCCTACATCCGAAAATAGAAACCTCTTGGAATCCACAGCTCATCTGGACAGGATTAGAGAAACAGTCCCTGAACATTTAATGAGTGACATGTCAGAAAAGAATTGAACCAATTTACAGCAGTCTTGGAACGTCCCAAGCACAGTAGCTCTGAAAACAATGGGATAAGAAGGAATTCATTGTCCACTGCAGCATAAAGCAACTATTTCAGGCAACAATATCAGTTACAGACATTAATGACTGCAACACTATCTTTGGGTAGCTCTGAAGGCACTTTTAAAGACTGTGGCTGGCCCATGGGTACAATACTGAAATTGTAACCAACTGAATTTTTTTTTTTTCACTGATTTCACAGTTTCAGGGAAGATTAGTCAGATTTGCCTCTAACTTGGTTTTTGATCGCCCTGAAGCAGAACAATGCAGAACATGTTGACAGTGAGGTTTGCTGTGGGGAAATTAGGGTTTTCTTTCGATTGGGTATCCAGAGGGGAAAGGAGCGAGAATTGTCAATACAGCTGAGTAGTTTTGAGTCAAAAAACTCCTGAAAAAGTCACTCAATTACATTGGGGCCAAGATTTAAACACTAATAGGTCAAAGTAGCCAGTGCCTGTAAAGCATCACAGAATTTGCCCTCTCTCCAAGGCATCATGCAAGCTCATAGCCCAGATCCTAGCTGGCATGCATTGGGGAAAGTACTTGAAGGAGCAGGACTGCCCAATCTGGTAGAGGAATGCTGTTCTACCAGTGTTATTCTTTCAGAAATCATCTTCTAGAGTGTACATGAAAAACAGACTTTCTTATAAGTATTATTTCAACTAAGTGTTACCTGGCAGCTGTGTATCCACACGAAATAATGAACTTCAGCCTCCCTGTTTTCCAACCTCTGTCTCCAGGAGAAAGCAAGCCTCACAGCCTTGCTTTTGAAGAAAACAAAACACACAGGAGCCACATTATCAGCACTCAGGTCATGTGATAATGACCACAGTATAAATGCTTAGAAAAGACAGATGAAAGTATCTGGGATGTATTTGATTCCAAGCTGTAAAATAACATTCCAGATCACATCAAGTGGCCAAGCTGTGGTCTTAAGTGTCCACCTCCACCCTACAGGAGAGGTTACAACTACTATATCCAGATCCCAGTCAAAATCTGTCCAGATTCATCTTAGTCACTGGTATTTTTAGATTGTATGTTCTTACCAAGAAGTCTTTGATTTTGAACAGTGCTACTCCTGGCTTATGTTGAAGCCAGGAAGATTCATCCCATAAGAGAACCACTTGCTCTTTTAAGTGTGTCTTACTTAGGCTCTGGACAGGGATCCAAATGCCGTGAGACCAAGAGTGTGGCATGATAAAGAGAATATCCAGAGTTTTCATAATGAGGATTAGTATCAACCAGAGACTTTTTAAGGAGATAAAATTAATTTAATTAGTAAAAGGGGTAAGGGTTGCTACATTTCAGATACTAAAAGAAAACTGAAGTGCAAGGCAGCACTTTGTGTGAGCCACTATCTCAAAACTGGGGCTTGGATCCAGGTACCTGTAACTGCAGTAACAACCTTCCAGACTTGGACCTACCAGGCTGCAAAAGGTCATAACTAATGCCATGAGAGTTTTCCTCAGACAAAAACAATTCTGCCTTAGGGGAAGAGGCTCACTCAGACATACTGAGTCATTGTCTGTGTTTCCCTACCTGACAATCAGCACATTGAGGTTTTTTAACCATTTCAACCAGACTTTAGACGTTCAACCAACTTAAAGGTCCTAGATGAATTACATTCTTGTCATTTTTAAAAATAAAAAAAAAAGTGGCTAAGTAAGTGGAGAAAGAAAGATCTCTTATTCCTCCCAAAGAAAAGACTGCATTTCGAGCCCAGCTTTTATTAGATGCCAGTGACTCCATGTAGAGGATGGTAGATGTACTAACTGTGCAAAAGCTTCAGCCAGCACTCCTGACTTAGTAGACATCAGAAAACTGCGTCCAGCATCACCGATTTGTTTTAGTATGGATTCTCTGATGTCTAATGCAGTATTAGTTCACATGCATCCTCAGTGCAATTAAGTTTAAAACTCAATCAACATGAGACACAAACCCTTTGGAAATCAGTCTTAACTAGCACAGGTACATGTGGAGTGACTAGTCTTAATGCAAATAATTGGACAAATAGATCATGGTTATTTTTCCTAGAAGGTTTTCAAAAATCAAAAAAAAGACCATCAACTATACAGCAGGTAGGAATAACATCTTCAAATCAAGCAAGAGGTTCTTCAGCAGTATGTGTTTCAACTACTGAACTCAGCTATGGGGGAAAATGTTGCAGTTGGTCTTATACCTATTGACCCAAATACCCTTCAAATATACAAATATGACTACAAATTCAACGTAATTCCACTGAATTACTGTGAGACTTTCAATATACATGGAAGTCTCTCATGATCCCAATAAAGCATCCACAGCAAACTCAAAAGATAACAAACACATCACAGCCTTGAACAAGCACTCCCTTCCTAGCATGAATAAGAGGTCACTGGATATCCATGCAAAAGGTGCAATGCATCGTTTCTTCCATGGAAAAAAGGCAGCCACCTCAGGGCTTAACTATGCATAACACTATTTGACAAACAGTTGAAATATTTTGAAGTATAGTGTTTCTATGCAAAAAATTTTGAGAGAGAAGTTTTTATCTCTCTATTCTTTTTAGCCAGCTTCAAAATCAGAGTGAGAAAAATATAACCTTCAGCATAGACTGGAGGTTTGATATAAATATCTAGTGCGATGGATTATTTTTTACTGTTTTGCTCAATGCTCAAAGATCTTCCATGTTTAGTGGATAATCCCTCAGATGAACAGCGTATGGGGAAGGTATTCATCTTGTGAAAAAAACCTACTCTGGTATTGCTTTGGAGGGGGAGATTTAGTTTCCCAATTACTAGTACATCCCTTAGTATCCCAGTGCCAATAGGTCTTCAGCTGACCAGGCCTTAGAATGCTTAGCTCGCAATATGTGCTTTCTGCCCAAAAATGGCACTTCACAGATGGTTTCATCTAGGGACTTTCCATGTATCCTCTGCCCTAAGATTCGTATGAGCAACTGGTTGTTTTAAGATGAATCATGTCATGTTTTTATGGTTTCTGACACTTAAAAATATTTTGATTCCGCCCAGCAGTGAAGTCAGTCACTTACTATTATTAAATGTTGTGCTGTGTTACTCCCCCTTTTTGGGTGACGCTCTCAGTGGAGCCCTTACCATGTCCACCTCTACACTCTCAGATCTTACATAGATGCTACCGGTACATCTCCCATTTGCAATATCCCTGGTTACCAGCTGCAGTTGAAAGTCTATGCTAATATGTTGGATTTACTTGTCCTCTCTAGCTGATTCCAGCCTTGTGGTTTATGGGTTGCCTTTGTGGTTTGCTAAAGGTCAGGCCCTGAATGGCTCTAAATTTTCTTAAGTGGAACTCAAACACCACAGATGAGTATGTGTTCAAAGGAGTTGTCTTGGGTGGTATGGATTCAGATTTGGTCACTTGTGCTCAGGATTGATGCCTCTCCTCTCCTTTGGGGCAATGAGCAGACATAGGTGTCCCTACCTCTCAGTGCACTCTCCAGCTAACATCTTTTGTTCAGATCCCGACTGCCTCCAAAATTTCAGGCTCATGCTAGACCCCAAGTAGCATTTCGAACTGTGCATCCCCCACCGCTTCCCCAAGTTCATGCCAAGATGCTGATCCTCGCCTTTGGCTTGACTCAATAACTGTAATTCTCACTCTTTTTGCTGGCTTGCAGGCAGAGACTGCATCAGCCATAATTCAAAATTGCGAACAGATGACTAGATTACTTACTTGAACTGTACTCAATCATTACATCACCCTTGTACTGAAAATCACAGCACTGGCTCCCCATATGATTTTGCATCCACTTTAGGGTTTGGCTCCAGAGCTACTGGACTTACTCACTTGCTCCAGTTTACCTAAAAGAGCTGCTTGTGCCTCGTAGACATCCTCAGACTCTGAGATCAGTCGGTGCCGATTTATTGATCATTCCAACAGTCTGACTAAAAACTGCTGGTGCTGAAGCCTTGGCTCCTCCAAACGTATTTTGTGGAAATCCCTGCAACCTTCATCCAAGGAGGAGGAGGGAAAGAAGGGGAAAATAAATCTGTTAAACTGTCCAAACACAAAAAGAAAACACTTTTTTCAAGCTGACAACAGCTTGGCCTCAGCAAAGGGAAGGGATTTTTTTTCTCTCTCTTTCATGAAACCCTTTAGGTGTAATCTTTGCATTCAGAATTTTTCCTGACTCAGGAATAGCTGTGGCTGCTAGACAGGGTGCAGATATGTGCAGCAAGGAGCCGCAAGACTGCGGCAGGCAAGCCAGCATGCCCAGCCATAGGAGATAAGCTCCCAGGATGCCTGGCCCAACTCCTGCATCTCCATGGTAGCCAGCCCCGGGCTGGGATGCTGAGACCCTCTAGGCACCTCCAGCACAGCCAAGACTCGGTGCTGGGCAGTTTTTGCAGTGATCACAACTCTGTTGGAGGTGCCGACCTTTCCTCACAGCAGAGCCAGCGCTGGCTGGCTTAATTTGTCTCGCTGTCTGTCAGCGGCTCTTTCGCTGTTATTCACCCTGCGGTTGTCAGAGCGTTGGCCATGATCCCCGCCTGCCCTTCTCACCCTTGTGACGATGTTTGGAAGTGAAGCCTGAACTACGTTGAGCAACACATTTCCTCTCCCTTGGCGAAAAGCAGCTCAGCACAAGCTCAAGGTCATGCAAACCATGAGTCAGGGCACCAGAGAGGGCTTTCCAGCACCGTCATCAATGTGCAGCCATCCCTGCTGCAATGAGGGAGCACTGCTGCCCACTTCATACTGGGTGAAATTATCCCGTGAAATGCTCCAAGTTGGCAGCCTGGGTCTCATTTCAAAAGCAGAAATATCCACATAATGAAAGCCAGCATTTATTACTAATTTGCCCCTTGCTAAGCAGGCTCACCAGCTGGGTCAAGGTCTGCATGTGCAGGAACGAAGAAAGAGGCAATTTCTCTCTCCACGAGTCAGGTCAGCTCAGGCCAATGGGTCAGTGTCTCATGCAGTCATCTCTTACTGTCCAAGTCACACACCATAAATCCTACAGTTTAAGGACCATTAAGTTCAATAGAACAAAATGAACTAAAATATAAAATAAAATAAAACAAAACAAAACAAAATAATATAAAATAGCAAACACACTTTGATGGGCATATCTAAAAACCTTCCCTAACCTTTTCTTTCCAGATTCCCACCCCAAACGAGATTTCTTTCTGCTTTACAGTTGCAGTCAAAAAGATTACAGAAAGTACTTCCATAGACCATCAAATTCAGGAAAGGACACTGACATACTGAAGAAGACAGGCTTTATTGACTGTGTGCAGCAACTGAGGCCAAACCCAGAGGTTTCATCTTGCAGCTGGGTGCTGCTGTCCTTTTCCGTACTATATGAGATGTCAAAAGAAGAACCAAGCATGCCTCCTGAGATGGAAACAATTTCAAAGGGAAAAACATTCCAGCCTGTTCTCCCACACAAATGCATACCTACCATCTTCCCTGATCCCCAAGAGCAACATATGGCTGACAGCCATGAGACTTATACCCATACATCAGAGAGATGATGGGGAGAGACCTCTGGCAGCAGTTCACAGGAAGGGGATGGTGGTGGCTTCCCAGTCATCATCCCACCGATCCCTGGCTCAGCTTGGTCCTCAGATAAGTCAGTGGCTTCAGCAGCTCATACTTTGCCTTGTTTCTTCCCAGGTGGGGTTTTGGGGCTTTCCAGTGCCCTATGCCATCATGCTACAGCTTCTCCACAAGCCATATGTGTCTCTGGACCTGCAGGTTGTCCAGCCCACTATTAGCACTTCCCTCTTCTAAGCGCTGCCACATGTATTTTTGTATTGAAGATTTCATAATCACAGTAAGGCTACAGTGAAGCCTCAGGAATGGCTTCATAAGCTCAAGATGTCACACAATAAATGCCAATTGTTATTATGAAACATAGCTCATAGACACACGCAGGTTTGGCAGGGGTGCCTGACTTTAGGGAGGGTCCCCAAACACGCTCTAGACATGTCTAGCTACAAGGCTCCAACAACACTTCACACAATCCTGGTAAAAACTGTGATACTGTCTCAGCTCATCCAGGGAAAGGCAGGTTTCGAGTTAACTGCTCAGGGCTTGCTGTGAGCATTCATGTGATCCCCAGCCCATCCAGATGTAGATCTGCTCGTTCGTACTCTACAGATGGCCAGAGCAATCCACTCCCTGTCATGTGTAATGAAGGGCAGGAAGGAGAGAGGATTTTTGACATGTTTAAATATTATCCAAAACAAAGAAATAGCTCAAAAGCCAGGGATGCATTTAAATAAATTAAAGCTGCCAGCAAAATCCCATATTTGTTACAGTTCATTCCATTTCATCCTCAGAGCCATCCCTCTGCAAAATATGGCAGCTCCAGTAGTTTGGTGTCCAGATGTTCCCCGTCATACTCTCTGCATTGCATCATGCTTTTTTCCCTGATGTGACTCCTGAAAAACAATGAACTCGGATTCCAGGACAACCTGAGTACACTTTTCCATAATGAGGGGCGATTGAAATAACGCGGTTGTTGACTTGGCCAGTGAAACACGGGCTTTTTTGTTCTTCTCTTCATCAGTCCTCTCCCTCTCTTTTTTAATTCTCCAGCTGGCTGGTAATCCAGCATCATCAACATCTTTTTGCCTTTTATTCCTTAAACCATTCATATTATACACATTCCTGTTTTAAAAATACAGATTTTAGGAGTGATTTGATGTGGCTTGGAATGCTGACATGCTTACACATTTATAAAAAATTCATTAACTTGGGGGGAGGAAAAGAAAAGATTGCATCTTTTATTTTCTTTCCTTCCCTTCCCTTTCCTTCATTTCCAGCATATGAAATTATTTGCTGGTCATTTAGGAACCACAGCATCAAGATGTGGTTGCCCCATGGGGAGGAAAAAAGACAGTTCATCCTCGCAGTTTTCAACTCAGTTGTTAAGAAGTAGCTTTGGCAAAGGCCAAAGCCAAGTTGATCTTTGAGCTGCAACATTTAAAGGCTATGTTAGCAGTTCTGCTCACTGTTATTGAGAACACCTCTTCCCACAGTCCTTAAATCTGCCAAATCATAACCAAAAGATGATGCTATACAGCGGGTTTTTTCCAACCTTGTGAAATCCCATTCTCCAAGTAACAACTGCCAATTCCTCCTGTCTCTAGGGTCAATCATTCTTGGACCTCCAGTGAGATCAGGGAAAAAAAAAAAAAGCCGATTTGGAACCCTACTCAGGAACACTGAAATATCTAATTAATCTAAGATATAAGGTGATAACTTGGTATCCAATCTACAGAGGGATTTAAATGACTAAACTCTCACTGAAGTCGTCTGGAGTTTAGGCACCTAAATCAGGAATCTGTAATAGAGAAGAGAGTTGAAAAGTCCTGTGCTCTTATGTAAAAGTTCTGGACAACTTTCTTTTGAAGTGTCGTACTACATCCGTCTGCCATCTCCTTGTGCTAAATTGTGCCTTCTATGCAAATATGAAAAAGTAGTATTTATGCCTTTTATTTTTTTTTGGTGCGGGGACACTTTACAAATTGGCCACTATTTAACTTGAGAGAAAAAGACAGTTCTGCTTAGAAGCCAAAAATATTACTTCTATTCAAACTATAAAGTACTTAGACCTCTAGTAAAGATACCCCTGAAATGTGCACCCATTGAATTGTAGCAGTGGTGAAAACCCCGTTCCAAGTTGCTGGTTTCTATGTAAAAGCTTTTAGCAGTTTATCTTATTACCACTATAGTAAGCTCTATTCTCTCACTGCTACATACAAAGTAAGTATAAATTACTCCTCTCTCACAGCAGAGGAAATTGCTTTGATCTCGGAGGCAATGAGTGATGGAATCTTCTGCTGGTTTCTTGATTTGAAAATAACTTTTTATTTTCCATCTAATTCCATCTTCAGATAAAAACTCCAGATTTTTTCCTCTAGACGTATTTGAATTTGACAAATATTTTAAATTAAGAGTATTTTATTTGTTGTGACATAATTGCAAATCCCACAAGAGATTCATATTTCTATCCAGTTATATTGAAAAGACAATCGATAGGACAAAAAAGAGATGCCATCTGACTTTTCCAGTTATTCAGTCTTTTTTATTGTGTTTCCTCTGTTCTTGACACCATGACACTCAATTTAAAGAGCGGCGAAGTAGAAATTCAACCTCAGCTCATTTTGATACTGTGCTGTCTACGAGTCAAGCACAAGCCTGTGAGGAAGGGGGCTAAACCTGACTGCTTTGTCTCTGTGATAAGAATTTCATACCAACATGAACTCCAAAGGCCAGACAGACCACCACATTAATAAAATACTTAAGCACATGCTTCATTTGAAACCTCAGGATCTCTAGATCATCCTGGTCTTCAGTAAGACTTCAGCACATGCTTCACTTCTTTAGCAAATAATACAGCATTGGTAAATGCTCCTTTTTCTCCTGCCTCAGTAGCAATCAAACTCAAAGGATGAAATACTACACTGCCCTGCAAGACCTGAAACTTTCCAGATTCAGGCCTGAACCAATGTTTTATGTAAAGATCTGATCTACAGCAGTTTGTCTTTAAAATGACAGGCCTACTGTACAAAATTCAACTTGCATTCAAGCAGTATCAGAGCTGCAAAAAAGAATACAACCAGTCCTGAAGTCTTATTTTTCATTTGTATACAAGACAGGATTTTCAGCAACCTGTTAGCAGTAAAGCGTATAATTTGATATCCAGTATGTGTAATTATTTCAAGCTAACCTGAAGTACCAGTATCTGCCATTCACTAGCTTTGAGCCCCCCAGTCTAGTGGAGAAAGTCCATTGATCTGCTTCAAGTCAGAATCTGTGGTTGTCTCACGCCTGTCTTAGACTGTTCACAAGATGACAGTCTAACACCATAACATTCTAATCTTTGAACTCCCAAAAATGTGGAGCAGTCGATTTTTGTTTCAGCCTAAAATTGCCTTTGAGATTTTTATTTTTCAGTCTATCCAAAGATGACTTTGAAGATCACATGAAAAGGAAACAGAAAGGGCCAACTTTGATCAGGATAATACAATGAAGCTATTAAGGGCTGAGGACTGGGTAAATTACTCACATGCCCTGTAGTAGCAGTAACTAATACAAACAATTAATAATAAAGTCAGAGAGCCAGCCAGTGGCTCAGTGACCACACATAAGAGCAATCATCTACTGGACTGATATTTTGGGCTGACTGGAGTATAAAGGCTGAAAGAAGATTATCACTAGATTCTTATAATTATTTTATGAACCCCCTGGTGAACGCAAACAGGGACTAAATAAGAGCCTTTCTTACATAAGTTGACAATTAAAGCCTTGGAAGGCCAAACAGTAGTTTCTAGTCTTTCAGCAATGAAGTTTAATGCTCATAGCAGATCTATTTTTTTCACTATTTTGTCATGTTCTCTCCAGCTGGTAAACATGAGTCAGGAACAAAGTCTGGGGGAGGGGAAGACTGGCTGCTAAAAACCCAGTTCACTCTAAAATGGGACCTCTCCAGGCACATAAATGTCAAGGAAAGCTCAGTTCCTGTTAGTTGATGTTACCTCTGACTTTGCAGCGCAGCTGGTCCTGGAGTGGGATGCAAAGAGCCACCATCAGGCCAGCTCTGACAGCGATCAAATAACCCTCCCCAGTGGTGACCTTTTCCACTTGCTTGTCTCAGATGTTTGTAGCTATTGGACCCTGGACTCCATTGTGGGCCACACACCTACAGGAAAACTACCCCATCCCACCCCACCTCCCTATTTCCAACAAACAGGAGGCTGGAACTGCAGTGGGAACTGCACATGCTTCCTTCTTCCTCCTCCAAGTGACACACCTACAACACTGAGCTCTTCTAATATGAATCCTTGAATAACCTGGTCTTACCTCATGGCTCACCCTTCTCTGAGGAGACCTCTTGAGGTCCCTTCAAACAGGAACTATTCTATGCTTTTGTGATACTAAGCTAATTTGACCCGGACAGCCTTTTCTTTTGCTGTGTTAGACTAGAGAATAGAAAACATACCATGAACTCCTCACTTACTCTCTTTTTCTTCCTGTAACTGTTATATACCCTTCTCATACACCACAGGGGAAGTGAGCGCTTAGGCAGTATCTGAAATAGGAGGTGATGTCTTTGTGATATAGCCATACCACTTTAAGGGTCATCTGTCTGCCAGACAACTTAAGAAATCTTCCTAGGTTTCCAAAGAACAAAGTCAGGCCCTTCTAAAGGTTTCAGAGAAGGAGTTTGGCTTAAGGATCGTCCCTCACCCCTTGGAGGAGTTTTCTCTCTTCATTAATTGTAGAAGCAGTATAGAAAGACCTGTTTGCTGACTTAGGAGACTGAAGTTGAATACAGTAAACATCCTACTTGATTCAGTGTGCGGAGATCCCTTCCCAAACATTATCTGCAGGAAGAAGTGATCAGAGACAGGAGTGGGAGAAGGAAATGAAAAAATGTCTGAAAGGAACAGCTGATGGAGGGAGGGTGTGGAAAGCTATGACAAGAAAAGATAGGGGAGATACGTAGATAAGAACCAGAACTATGAGAGAGCAGATGGTGAGGTTTCTTATTTTCTTGAAGCAAGGGGAAAGTTTAGGAAGATATCATAGTTCTTTTACTAGCTGTTCCAGACTCTTGAACAGTAGATGACACATTCTGGAGGAAATTTTGAGTCAGAGTAGAAACATTGAGACAGCTTGCACTTGATAGTCTCTTGCAGATGAAGAGGAGATCCAGGGCTTTGCATCTTATCTGGTAAAACTCATGATTGTACCACTGTGTTAGCATAAGTACTGACACAGAGAATGGCCAAGAGGACACTTCACCTACTGGGTCAGCATCTCAAGGCAAAGTCCACTGGTGGATGGGAAGCATGAGAGGGACTGGGAACCACTACAGTACACTGTGATAAAGAGAGGGAGCAAAACCCAAACTGGGAAGAGAGGACTGTAACAGGGAAGTTTTGACCTTTCAAGAGGGAGATAAGCCTGTCTAGGAGAAGATCTTGTCAGACAGCTCTGCCTCCAAAGAGACAGGTGTTTTTTATGTCTGTTAATTGGGTGGAGTTGCTCTGCTCTTTACTGGCTTCAAAATGAGATGGATTAGGAGGCTTTTACTCTGCATGCCTGTGGCATTCTTTGTCCTTCTCAGCAGGAGGTGCAAGTGGCTTGCAGGGAATTGGCAGGGAATGAGCATCTGCCTTGCCATTAGTTTTGTAAGCAGAACTGCAACTGATACAAACTCTCCAGGAGTGAGGCAACCTGGGGCTGAGTTACAGGAGGAAGGTGAATGCAGAGACTTGTGAGGGAGCTTTCCTATTGTTCATTAATTACAGGAGTTGAAGATACTGAGTTTTTCTCTTTCACTGAATGCTGAGTTAGACTGAAAAAAACATTGCAAGGACTTAGCCCGAAGCAACTGTTGGAGCCCAAGGAACGGAAAGAAGCACACTACAAAACTAACAAGGAGTTTATGCACCCACCATTTCATCGTATAATGTTCAAATATTAACCATGTACCAAAAGCGCCGGTCACTTACAGCCTTTCCCCAGCTATGATCACTCCAAGAAGCATTCAGTTAAGCAGAGCTGAACAAAACCCTTCATTCATTACGACCCAGTAGGATGCAAACAACTTCACAACTTGATAATCCCTTTCAGCCCTTATTAAATCAGCAACGCACTGCAGGTGGGAAGTCAGCCTGGAAAAGAGAGACGGCCCTTTACACACTTTGTAATAAAGCATGGTTTTAGTCACCAAAAAAGATTTCCAGGGCTTTCCCTGCCTGCCTCTCCTCCCAGGAGGCAGATTCCCAGTGTCCCGCAGCAGATTACAAGAGCATCGTGTTTGCATTATGTGGTGGTGATGATGTGTTTGTTCTTGGCACTGAGGGGCTCTGACTCCGCAGAGTTCTAGCAGTGACAGTGAAAATCTTTCAGGCCTTGAGCTGGATTTGCAGCTTGCCCCTCCCCATTGCAATGCAGGCTCACAACGCAGAATACAAGACTCTTTTGTGGGGGGAAAAAAAAAAAAAAAGAAAGAAAGAAAAAGAAAGAAACCCGCTGAGATTTGTTTTCCATCAAAAAAGAATGGATTTACAGCCCTCAGAACATGGCCCTGCTTTTCAAACACAGGCCCCAAGCAGTGGTCGGATGCTCAGATCAGAAGTTAGGCATGTATAGGCTGACTTTATGTCCACATTTGTGGATTTGATGTTCCATTAATGAGCCCAACATATGGGAAGGTAGGAAGCGAACAGCCCATGGCCGGTTTTATTGACAGTGCAACTTTTCCCCAGTGTGGTGCAATACCGTGGAGCCACCTCCATGGTATTACCAGCCCCGTCAGATGTGGCCAGATGTTCTACTGTTTGATCAAAATATGATGATTATTTTTATTTGAAGATATTATCATTTTAACATGAGCTTATTTGTTAATTTTCCCCAGCAACATTTTCCAAGTTGATTCTCCTTACCACCTTTTAGTCTTTTCTTGCTTCCCAACTAAAAACGCTAAGAAAAATAAGCAGGTTGTTTTAAAAACTGAAGTTTTAAAGGGAAACATTTCATTTGAAAAAAATCTCAAAAGAGTTTTTGATCTAAAGCCAGCATTTTAGTGAGAATGTTTCCACGGTTGGTTTTTACTTTTTTTTTTTTTTTTTTTCCTAAACTAAACAAAATTTCAGATCGAATTAAAAATTTCCATTCTGGTTGAAAAGCCAGTTCTTTGCTATTGGAAAAATACTTTGATGCATTAAAGAAAAAGCCTTTTGAAAAACACCTGACTTCTATTTAGATGAAAGCTCCCCAGCTGAAAATCTCAAACCCCCAAAGCATAAGATACTAAACCTATCTGCAGTTTGCATTCACACTGGTGAGCAGCAATATCTTTTTCTTCTAAAATGCCTTCAGCTTTCTGTCCATTTGCAGGCTTTCCTGCATATGGATTTAAGTTTCAGGGTTCCTAATTTATATATATACATACATACATACATGTGTCTATGTATATATAAAAGTCACTGTGGCTTCATATCCTCAGACTGTACGTAACTGTCTCCTCTCTTGTTCCTGGCCTTGATACTTGGGCCTTATTTGTATGGGGACATTGAGAAAAGTAGCTGGAACGAATTTGCCATAAAGTGTCTTGGGGCCTACAAACAACTACATATGTTTAAACTTGAATTACTTGTCATCTTAGGTCCAAAGAGGTAGCTCTGTCTGGAACAGAAGCGACTCTGTTTCTGAGTTGAAAAGGCACATTTGCACACCTTGTCGTTAATGTACCATGTTTAGTAAAGTTTATGTTTCATGAGGTAAATCAGGAAACAATGACATCTCAAAGTCTACAGAGATTTGAAGAAGTGCTCATGTGCCCCAAAGCTTTTTCTCCCTCCCTGCAACTTTATCAGCTCAAATCAGCTAACAGAAGATACTACCCTTTCCTGCAAACTTCGCAGTCACTGAGATTTTAAGGGCATTATGAAAGGATTTGGCTTTAAAGCAGTTGCTTTAGCTTTCTATTACGTTTGAATCCTGTTTTCTCCCAGCCTTCAGATGTCGTAAAAGAGAAGATAAAGCAAAACTGCTACTCTCTTTAACAGTGACAGTGCAAGGTGAAACAACTCTTAAGGGACTCCCACATCAGCAACCTTTTCTTTCCTTTTTCATGCCAGCACAGGCAGGACATGGGCGTCTGTGTTCCCAGTTTGCCTTTAACCTTTTCAAAAAGAGCATTTTTGAAATCATCATTTCCTTTGTGACCATGATTCAGCTACAGACAAGGTCAATGAGGCAGAGGGAGAAGCAATCACGTGGGAGGCTGATGTAGGTGTTGACAAGAGTAGCTTGCCTTATGTCTGACAGGAGAGAAAAAGCGAATATTGATAACACCAAGAATACAAGATGAAAAATGAAAATTGTGCAAGAATAATTCAAAGTCTACCAGCAAGTGGAATAATCATAGGCAACTGTAGTTGCAAGACTGAGTGACTTGCTCCACTGTGAAGACCTCTCTGTGGGTTTCTTCCTCTGAGAACTAAGGGCAATGATCTTGCAGCCAACACCACAGCTGTGCTCAATGACAGCTCCAACACAAACTGGAATGAGGTGCACCTTCACTGAAGCTCCAGTACCTGCTGGGAGGTTCTTACTTCCCTGGACCAGACTTTCCACTTCTTTTCTTCATCCTAGAGGAAATAACTGGGGGAGCTGTTGTGCCATTGACTTTCAGTTTTTCTCCCTCCACCTCTGATCTTCATGATAAGCAGAAGGGAATGAACTTGGATTCCACTACTGCAACACTGCTGACCGTTGGTGCTGTGCTGTGATGAAACTATTCTTCTCAGCGTTTTGAGGGAGGAGCCTTTTCACATGCTTTGCTCTCACACAAAAGTAGCACACATAAAATGAAGACTTATTTTTCCCCATTTGATCTAAGCTGCAATGTTCAAATTGTTTCTCAAGCCCCATGGACAGCTCTCAAGCTGTGTCCAGGGCTCTTCAGCTGCCATGGGAACTGCTGAATAATCCAGATCACTGGCTGTGGAGAAAGCAAACGGCATGAGTTGTCCTTCGATCTGCAATGATTGGATGAAATCCACCAGTGAGCCCCTTCTCAAGCTACCCATTACTCTCAGATGTCCAAGGTCATAGAATCATAGAATCGTTTGAGTTGGAAAGGACCTTTAAAGGTTCTCTCATCCAACCCCGTGCAGTGAGCAAGGACACCTTCAACCAGATCAGGTTACTCAGAGCCCCATCCAGCCCGACCATGAATGTTTCCAGGTCCTATGGTCATGGTGTCATTTTTGATTCAATGTGTCATTTTTGCCTTTGGACCACCTGGGGAGTCATGGTGTGAGATGATCCCCGACCAACAGGTGTTAGTCTTATTCCAGCTGCCACAGTGGAAGAATTCTCAAATAGTTCAGACCAGATGCCCCCATTTTACTTGGTTAGAGCTCGGTGAGGCAAGAGTGTGTTCCAGACATGGTGGAAATTCACCTGACATAGAAACAGAGCTATGCTGACTTCTTACAGATGCTGCTCATGGGGTTGTTTGGTTTTTTTTTTTGCTGCCTAGGAGCTGATTATGAAATTAATGAATACAGTTTTAGTTAGCAGTTTGTTTGATTTTTTTTTAATTGTCTCTTTCTTGGAAATCACACCTCCTCTGTTTTCAGCACTAGGTTTGTGCATCTATTGCCTCAGAAAGGTTGGAGCTATCTGGATGGATGCTGAAACAAAACTCTAGTCCTTTCTGCTTGTTCTCAGCTTGGAGAGAAGCTACATTAATATTGACAAGGTTTTGTAAAGAACACAATGGCTAGGGATTTGGTATAGGGATTTTCTCAGCTGTTTTCTGCCTCTAGTGCCATTCTGAGGTGTTCCCCAGCGACCTTAGGACATTTTGCCTGGTGAGGTTTGAACCTCTTTTGCTGCTGTTGGGAGCCCCTCAGATGCCATTGCCCCTGGGCTCTTTGCTTAAAGCACAGAGTCAAGTTACTAGGAAAACAAAAGGCAGGCCTGTACTTCTGCTGAATTTTAGATGAAGATGGGCTGATTTTGTATCTGTATAAAAATTTTTCACTGTTCCCCAGAAAGAAATGTTTCATTTTGTCATAGTAGAGGGGTACCTCTATAGGTACGTGCTGCACAAAAGAAGAAACAATGAAATTCAGCCACTCCTTTAATAACGTGGTGGAGAATTTCCCCCATGCATAAGCAGCTTAGAAAGTGTATATACAAAAAAATGAAGTAGGATTATGTTCAGTGTTCACAGCACTGCTACATGGATTCGGAGCTGGGCAGAGCAGCAGAGACCTCTTGAGATGTGTTGAGCAAGGCAGATATATACCAGCTGAGAACCTGCTCTGCTTTATTCTCTTACCCCATACGTGATACGAGCTAAAATACAGTAATTGCAAAAGGCATTTACAGTGGGAAGTAGAATGGAAAAATTCAAATTGGGGCCAGCCAAGGGAGAAAAAAAGTCACCTTCCAATAAAGTTGACACACAATGGGAGTAATTGCAAGTTTGGGGAGAAAAATACATTCTCACTCTGTTCTCCACAGCATGGTATCTCCTCTTAGAGCAGAACGAGTGAATTTATTGAGGTCATTCATCCCCTGGTAATTTGGCTACTGTAATATATTTCACAAGTGAGAAGAAAACAGCCTGAGGAGACAGCATGTGAGAAACCAGAGCACTGGGGGAGGAGATTTATCCAAATTTATAGCCACCAGTAAGGATGTGGCTTTATAATTCACAGTCACTCTCTCTCCCTTTAGCATCAAGAAATCTATCCTGTTAATGGACTGTGCTGAACATCCCAGTGCAAATTCAAGTCTCAGTGATGCTGGTGTAAAATCCTCTGAGACTGATGGACTTGGTCTGGACTAAACCCATTACCTTGTCTATAGTCAAAAGCTATTCTGGGTGATCTTGAGCTTTCACAAGCTGTGATGCTTTCTCAGAAATACCTGGAATATGAGTGGGTATGGAGTAATCTGCTCTGGACATGGACTAGCTCATGTTTTGGTGAGTTGCTCCATGTGGAGAAGCAGGTATGGTAGCAATTTGGATGATCTGTTCTGATTCTGACCCTCCCTCCAGGGCTGGACCATGCTGCACTGCCCACACCAAGGTCTGTGGTTTTGGCTGTCTTTGCCTTCTGTTTCGCTGTGGGTCCTGAGATGGGATTTCTCTTTTCCACTTCAAACTTGGTATAAATGAATCATTGTCTTCCTATTTCTAGCACTTGATGCAAGCTGGTCTGTCATTCAACTTCCATGTGTCACAGAGGACCTTCTGCTGAAACAGTTTTCTCATGATTCCTGGGAGAAGAACCTGTCTCACTGCCACACTAGATGCCAAGATACTCTTGAGATTAAGAGGTGCCACCACTTCCAAGACCCAGGTCAAGGCTGACACAAATGAAATGAGCTGGGATATCTATAAAAATATCAGAGACAATAACAGAACTGATGGCAGAGATATTAATGTTTGCAGTATTTAATGTGGGTTGCAAGAGTTCCACAGTGTCAAAATGCAACATTTTCTTTGCCCCACGCTATTCTTTTTAAGGTGGAGTCAATAATAGAAAAAAAAAAAAAAGAAAATAGAAGTCTAAGCCCTGCAGAGCATGCAGTCTTTGGGCTTTAGAAGACACAGAGTAGAAAATGAAAATGGAAGGCAATCAAGTGCAAATAAGTTGGATTTTGCAAAATAAACCACTTGAAGTTTTCTTGTTAAAATTATTACAAAAGATTTACCGCATTAATAACACCTTCTCATTAAATCCACCTTGGTTTTAGTTGGAAAGATCTACCCCTGGTATCAATTATACAGGAAGTCAGATAAAATTACCCAGTGGTGCTTTTTGGTCTTAAAATACCTATTTATTAAAGCTTTGATTTCCAGCCTGCACATCTCTGCTACATGGCAACCTCTGTTTGGTAAGATTATAAGTATTAATTAAGTCATGCTAATGAGGACAGCAAGAAAGGGTTTTCCCATCTCTCCCACTATAACTCAAGTGCTGCCAACATCAGGTCTCTCTTGTATCTGCCTCCAGCTTTGCTGTCTGCTGTGTTTCTTTGGTAGGGGGAGGAGGGTTTAAAGTAGCAAGCCATAAATCACCAGACATCCTCATTTTAACAGGATGATCCTCTGTTAGAAGAGGATTTCCCCTCGCCTTGTGAGTGGGAGTAATTGTTCTGCAACTCCTGGTTTCTCTTTGAAGCATGTGGGAGAGGAGCATCTTCTTTTGAAGTCCAGCTGTGTTACAGGACCAGCAGCAGAGGAGGGAGATGCTCTGTGGTGATGCCAGCCTACGCCGGGGAAGCTGCGTGGGAGAACCCTGGCTGTCTGGTCTGTTGCTTCTCTCCTTAGACATCACCACTCAAAAAGAAAAAAAGAAAAAAAAAAAAAAAGAAAAAAAAAAAAAAAAAAACGGCCTGCAATCCTTCTGGAATTTAATGGCACAAAGAAAATGTGAATGCAAGGTAAACATCCAGTCACAGAACACGTGCCTCAGTTTCCCCAAAATTTCTAGGGCAATGGTATGGTCATTAGTTGAACTAAAAAACCTAAGGTCTGGCTTCATCCCACTCCTTCCTCTTCTCTGTGGTAGCAGGATAACCATTACATTTTTCCGCATTTCTGCCTTCTATTGCTACCATGATCCCATCTGTTCAGTGTGGGTTTGAGGCTCCTTGGACCAGCTGTCATCTGTCTTTAGAAATGTGTAATGTAACTGCCAGCTCCATCAGGGCCTTTAGGTGCTGTCACACTACCCATGTATATATACAAGTTTCCTTTTTTTTTCAGTTAGTCTGGTCATCTGAGGCTTAACTCATTAATAAAAGAAACTTGGATCGCAGCAATGGCAGGGCAGCGAGCCCCGTCCCTGCGGTGGGAAGCTGTGTGCACTTTTCCTTTCGAAAACAAACAAGCAAAATTGCAGAGAAAGTTCTCCTCAGCAGCATCCCTAGGCAGAGGCGGAACATTTGAGTAAGGTCTGTGGGGATTGCTGTCTCCGGGCTTGAGGGGTGAAAATGCTCTGAGGACTTTCTGCTCTATTTTTCCCTGTTCTGGCCAACTTCCTATGTATAGGATAAAAATAAGCCCTGAGTCCTCCTCCTTCCGTCCACTTCATTAGAGACATCCCTCTGTGCAATAACAAAACAGGCCCAGAGGAAGTGACACAGACCAAAATACAAGAACGATAATTTTCCTAACATAAATAAGCAGGCAGAAGAACTCATCTAAGGAAACAAGTGAGTGAAGGCAAAGCCACAATGAGCAAAAGATGGAGCCAAGAGTCATGCTTAGGTGATGTAAGTCTCCCTCCAGCACATGTCCTGAGCCATCTCTGCCTGGGCAAGACTAAGCTGTCACCTCAAGTGGACCTCCCTGTGAGGGGCTGACCCCCCAGGCACACACCCCATAAGCACCCAGACCAGGAGCAAGCCTCACTCCACTTCTGGGCAACGTGGCAATGGGAAGAGTCTCCTTTTTGTCAGTGGGGACCTAGACTGACTCTTAACCAGCCCTAACTGTGTCTTTCTCAGTGCTTCAAAAACACTGAGTGAAGCTACAAAACAGAGAAGCGCAGGTTAACTGGAGGGACAGCAGAAGTCCTCCAACTCAGAAAAAAATGGCTGGGCTCAGTTCACTCCATTATTTGCCATTTGGAGGCACTGAGACTGCCGTTCTTCCAAAACAACCTCAGCCCAAGTGTTTATTTATCTAGAAATTCATCATGGATATTTGCCCTGTGTTGTAGTTCTGTTTGAAAAGCTTCAATCATCAAATCATGCAGAGGGAAAACAAAAGCAGATCTCTCAGCTGGCTGGTCCCCCACTGCAAGAAGGAAGCAAAGAAAACAAACCAGAGGCTCAATGTTTCTTGCTGTAAATGATCAGTGAATATCTCTGAACACTAAGTCAATCCAAGGAAGCCAAGATCTGTTTGTGAATGACTTGTTAAGTTAAAAAGAACCATATTCATAATAAATAGTCTTTGAAACCATTCTTTCAAGCACGCTCCGTTTTCACAAAGTCGTTTTCATAGGTAAACAGCCAAGCCCTCACTACCCAGGAAGTCAATGGCAAAGATAAGGAGACCCAAGGCTATGTCTGTTTTAGAAAACTGAACACAGCCAGGACTACTCTCTAGCCTGGAGGCCAGCTGGCACAGAAATGCCTGCATCCATTCATTAAACTCTCCCGCTTTCCAAAGCAGAGCGGCTATATCCAAGCTGCCAACTGGGAATGGTCCCTAGTTGTGCCAGTTGCCAGACTGTGCCTGGAAACTGTTTGGAGGGATGCTAGTGAGCCGAGGCCAAAAGCATGCAGGCGACTGGTTTGAGGATCAAATTCAAGTTAAAGCACCTGGGAATGCTACTTTGCAATGTGCAGTTCTGTAGTGTAGACATTGCCTAAGAGTTTGAAGTCATGCCTTGAAGCAGTGTCACTGGACCCATGATATTTAGCCAGAAAGCTTTGCTCCTTCATTCATATCTTGACTCCTTATACCCACTTTGGGGAGGCACGGAGAAACTGGTTAGACCTTGACATGCCTGAAGGCTTCTGGCCTCTTCCATGTCTGCATTTTCTTTCACTAGTATCCCCACTACTGAAAAGTAATGCTTGGGACGTGGGTGCTTGCAGAGAGGTGTTCAGACCTCACCTGTGCTAGAAAGCAAAATTTTTAATGCTTGAAAACCACAAAAGTTTAGGCACCCCTTCTGGGAACCTAAGTCTGATGTCTCATCCATGTTAGCCACCATGTCAACAGGCAACAACACTCATACTTCACATTAATGGTCCTCTTAAGGAACATCTCTGTGGCACAACCACCTATTAACAGGGGAAAGAATGGGAGGGGAATCTAAATGCTTAACATCTACACAAGCATTTCCCACAAGGATCATTAAATTAAACCACTGAAAAGCCCCTCTGGGGCTGGCCAGGGCCTCAGCACACTTTGTGAGATCCCTCGTTTCCTCTGGCTTAATGAATTATGCAGGTCAAGAGGGGCTGGACAGAAAGGTGTGAATAAGAAGCCTACTAATTCCCCATAGTAATCACCTGCAAAAGTATTTAGGAACGACATCTATCAGGCACTAAAAAGTAAGAAAAGGAGTTTGCAAGAGTAAAACATCTACAGCTCTTCAGTAAGAGACAAGGAGAGAGCTGAGCCAGGGAAGTGTCACCTTGACATGAATCTGCTATGGGCACTGAGCACACAGCAGTCATCAAATTGCTTGCTCATGGTCCCAGGGTTTCTTCTGCTCATATGGCACACACCTGCGCTTTGCTGGAAACTTGTTTCAATGCATGTGAGAGAGTCCCAGCTTCAAAGCAAGCCTTGTGATTTTTGGTTCCTGTGTGAGAGAAGGGTATTAATAAATGTTGTATTAATAGATCATCCGCTTACATGCTTCCCGTCTTAAATAAAGAAGATATTGGATCAACCCCCTTTTCCCAGTACCTTCAGGCTTCTTGGATGTTTGCAGTATGAGGCAAAGGCAAGACAGCAATAGCAGAAATGGACTTTGTAAGCCAAATAAATAGAAACTCAGACCCTAATGCGAGAAGAGTTTGGAGACCAGTTCATAACTGAATTACAGAACATGGATGGATAATTGCTCTCTAAACTGGCTGAATCCAAGCTCAAAATTGAGTATTCATCCTTGCAGTTTATGGAAGCTGGGAATCAGAGCCAAGATTTGTTACTCCTCTGGCTAACGTTAACATGCCTCCTAAGCCGTTTCACTAGGGTGGGAAACCTTCCTCAATTCCTACTTGGATAAACAGGTCTCTGTCCTCATCAACTTCCACATGATACCTCCAGAGGGCAGGAGAAAAGCAGTATCCCAAAAAGTGAATCCAGTCCTGTCTCTGTGGACGATACCCTCTTCTTTCTGCCATCTTCTGAAAAGCTAGTGATCATCTTTTCCAATATCCCCCTTTTTGGTGAAACTTCATTTGAACAGACTGAATAAGGATGGCACAGGACAATTTTAACTTCATTTCATCATCCAGTCCTTATCTGCAACTTTGAATTCTTTCTGTTGATGCTGCCGTTGCTTTAAGACCCTACATGACATCACTGTGAATCATTTTAGCATAAATCCTAGACTTGGTTGGAAATTTTTAAACCATTTTTCATAGGAAAAACACAATTCCTAGTAACCAAAACACTATGGGAAAACATTGGTTTCAGCTAATCTCCAGACTTAACGTATGTTGAAAAGAGAAATTACTGAAATGCCATATTGTGACATAAAAGGAAAATTAATATTGCTTCGAGAAAATTAGATGAAGTAAAGTTTAAAAACTAATTGAAAATTGCAAAATTTAAAAGTTTCATAATTAATGAAATCAAACGATCATTTGGTGCAAAACAAACTTTAAAATGTGAGATTTAGTTTCTCAGAGTTTAGGGGTGGTTTTTTTTTTTAACCTTGGGTGTCTCTATCTGCGTGCTAGAGTCCAACTGCAATATGTCAAATATTGTAACAGAACAGCAAAATTGTTTTCTGCCCAGCAGTAATATGGACCTGCTTTAGGGCAATGCTACCAATTCTGCTTATAACTACACCTCATGGGAAAGTACAGAGAAGGCTTAAATGGAAAGAAAAAATGGTCTCAGAGAAAATAAATCTGTTCAGCTGGCATGTGGCAGCGCAATCAGTATTGTCTCACATTGAGGGAAACGGCATTGTCATAACAGGCTTGACTTTGGGGGCCTATTTCTATGCCTTGCCAGGAGGTCTAGCATCTTTTGAAGTCAGCCAGCTCTCTCTAATGTAGTAAAATTCATCACTAATCACAGATAGGCTTGTCCTGCTGGCATCTTTGATCTTCCACTTTTCTATCCATTTTCCTCTCTCTGTTTATCGGTCATAATGAGTTATGGCAGCTGTAGGCTACATATTGTCCAAAACTCTTTAGCCGTCCAGCACATCATGGAAAGTTCCCAGGAAAGCTCCCTAGCTGAAAAGTAACAACTCTGCAACATAACTCTCAGCGCCATGTGCAGTAATTCATCAATAACACTTCTTCTGTAGAAACCAATGGACAGATCAGTTACAAGAGCAGAGCTGTAATGTGACCTGCCAGATAGATGGAGATCCCCACGGAGAATTCACTGACTGCACAGAAGGGAATAGAAACTCCTCTAGTGTTTCTGCAAAGAGGAAGAGCGCAGCGCTTGGATTAGCCTGGGCTGAGGATAAGGGAGTCCCTCTCCACTCCGCACCAGTCAGTTGCATAACCAAGTTCCTAGAAATAAATGAGAAACAAAAACAAAATAAGAATTATTAAAAAAAAGGCCAGCGTTCCTTTAGGAATTCCAGTGACATATTAAAAGAAATAATTTACGCGTGGCTGCTCCGCGTCTGTGCAATTACTCTTAGTGCTTTGCTAACAAGAGGCTACTTTTTAACAGGGGAGTCTAGCCAGGATACGGCCTGACATCTGCCTGAGGAGCTTTCTGAAATAACACCCAAGATTCACCTCTTGTTTTATTTGTGCATTCTGTCCAGTGTGCATTAATGTTTTCTGTAAAAATCATACCCATGTATTGAAGTACTGCCTATTTTTACTACAAGTCTTCATTTTAGAGGACTTCTCTACTTTTTTTTAGTATAGTTTTACTTCACACTATCACACATTGAATTTTAACACGTTAAGGCTGTGACATGGTGTGGATGCGATGCCCAAAACTATTTGATGCCCCAGACTCAAGGGTTTGATGCCCCAAACTCGAGGGTTTTTTCCAGCCTGAATGATTCTATGATTCTATTTAATACTCCACTCTGATAAGACCCAACCTGGAGTACTGTGTCCAGCTCTGGAGTCTTCAGCACAGGAAAGACATGGGCCAGTTGGAGTGGGTCCAGAGGAGGCCCCAGCAATGATGCAAGGGCTGGAACCCCTCTGCTGTGAGGCCAGGCTGAGAGAGTTGGGCTTGCTCAGCCTGGAGAAGAGAAGGCTCTGGAGAGAGACCTTATTGTGGCCTTTCAGTGTGTAAAAGGTGCCTACAAGAAAGATGAGGACGATCTTTTTAGCAGGATCTGTTGTGACAGGACAAGCGGGGGATGGTTTTAAACTAAAAGAGGGTAGAATTAGACTAGATAGAGTGAAGAAATATTTTATAATGAAGGTGGTGAAACATTGGAACAGGTTGCCTGAGAGATGGTAGGTGCCTCATCCCTGGAAACATTCTAGGTCAGGTTGGATGGGGCTCTGAGCAACCTGCTCTAGTTGAAGATTTCCTCACTCCCTGCAGGGATGTTGGACTAGATGACCTTTAAAATTCCCTTCAAACCCCAAACATTCTATGATTGCACTGATCCCAAAGCCATGAGTAAGAGAGGTATGTTGAGAAACAGAGGACTTCTTTCTAATGCTTTTGTTCTTCTCATAATTTCCCAGTTATGAGGCTGAACCCAGATATGCAGAAGGAAGTCATAGTTCACATGGCTTGAAGAGCATTTTGAAGAAAACAATGTGATACTAATATTGGTTAATGCAATGTACTTAGATTACAAAAGGCTTAAAAAGAAACTGAGATCTCCTCTCTCCCACTTAAGAACTGGCAAAAAAGATACAGAATTAAGAGTCATTCTATGTAATAGAGAGAGGTCACATGAAGATGAGTGTTGTTCCATATATTCCTACAATCTGGGAAACAGTGACTCATGAAATAACAGAGTTTACAGATGATGGGATCTCATTAGGATCTCATGACTCTGAGTGATACCCATTGTTGATGAGATCTCATGGCACTGAAAGAAATTCAGTGTTGATAGATGCAAAGTAATGAACACAGGATAAAAATAGCTCTAATTATACATATGTTACAATACTCTTAATTAGCTATGACTGTTCACATTGACACTGGCTTTTGGATAGTTCTCTGAAAACGTTCACTCAGTGCTCAAGAGTCATGAAAAAAAGGCTGCTATAACACAAGGGTTTATTAGGAAAAGAACAGGGAAGAAAACAGAAAACCTCATTATCTCATAATAGAAATCAGTGTTTATTCCTGTTTCTCCTGACTAAGGCATGCCTTCTAGACAGGCTTCCTTGGAAGAGCACAAAACAACTGGAAACTGCACAGAAAGAAGTGAAGTGAATGCACTCTGTCCCTGGCCATTTCTGCCTCTTTTCTTCTGCTGTCTATTAACAGGACAATAGTGCTCCCTGGACACAGTTCTGGACCAAAACTGAAGAGATACACAGGAAAAGAGAGGTCTTAGGATGTTAAGTCTGATGCTCTCCCCCCAACACCTCTTGTTACCAGCAGTCTTTGCAGGATGCATTCCCATGCCACGCAACATAGCCAGGTCCACCACAAGTGTAAGTCCACCCTCAGTCACAACACTGGGATTCACAGGGCTGGGCTTTCAGCTGCTAACTTGCATGACTTCTTTACTTGCCTTTTATTAGTATTTCTCTAGTGCTGCTACCACAATATGCAACAATCATTCCACAGGAAACAGCAGAAAAAGCAACAAAGTTTTGCGGCTCCTGGACGTTATCATTCAGCAGACTGTAAGACTGTGTAAGACAGCTAAGCAACCTTCACCCTCTCCCTCAAAGCTGAATAATTTCTTGAGAAAGCAGAATGTTTTATAAAATAAAGAGCAGGTAAAGAACAGAATAGGATTTTAGAGCCAGAGGGTACAGCTGTGTAAAGGGAAATGTGAGATTTAAAAAGAAAACTGTGAATGGGGAAAGTTGCTGAAAAACATTTGCCAGATGATGGACCTAGTGGAAAGCAGATAAAGACTTTTATATAAACAAGTGTTCACAAAAATCTTCACTATTTTTCCAATAGCCTTCACAAAAAGCTTTTTTTCCCATAGATAAAAATCTCCAGATTTTTCATATTAGCACATTTCTTCCACTCTGCTCCTTGCCATGATTCTCCTTTACACTGAATACAGTAGACATACCGGGCTTCTTAGTGTAAAAATATCTTCAATCAAAAATTTTGCTGACATTGGGTATAGAGAAATTTTCTCTTCATCCAGTTAATCATGTAGCTCTTGCACCCAGACAATACACATATGTAAAACTTTCTTCCAACAAGTTCTTGCTTCCAACAAGTTTGGATTTGTCATATTTCCAGGGATTTATGGTAAATGCATCAGGACTGCGTTAAAATCTAGAAGCAAAAGATGCTGCAAAAAAAGCACATTCCTAAAAATCTTTAACATATGGTGAGAAAGAGAGAGAGAGTAGGAGAGAGCAAATACACCAGAGCACTCCATGCAATAAGGAATGAGAGAGAAATGAAAAGGATGATCTCTCAGGGATGCTTTAAACCCTTCAGGGATGAATGCCAAGACCAGAATTAACACTCATAAGATCGTCTTTGGCACACTGCACTTAAAGAAGAAATTTTCTTTGAGTGGATCTGGCATGAGTCTGGCAATGAGACGGCTCATCAGGCCATGACATGCCCAACATCAACAAGAGCTCCCAAAGTTCACAAGTAGGCTGTTAGCTTTGTGGTCACATCTCACCAGTGGAATTGGTGCTACGGCAGGGTCCCAATCGGTGTGACTCCACTGGCAGCGCCAGGCTGACTACATGATCCTGGGCACTGCTTTCGACTCTCTGGTGCAGCCTGTCCTGCCAGTGCAATCCTACAGAAGACAGTGAAGTGTGCTAGGCCATTCATCGTTTCCAGCAGAGTCATGCTTGCAGCTTGCACAGATCACTCCAGAACAGATGGGACAGGTTTCTGCCTGCATCCTGCAGCTCAGAGCAAGAGAGGAATATTCAGATTAACAGAAAATTTTGCAGTCAACATATTTCAACAATGATTTTCCTCCAGGGAAGCATGTGGTCCAGTTCAGGGAAATGAGAAAGAGAGCAATTTTTTTTCTTTAATTTTACATTTCAAGTAATAACAGTTTTCTGGCTTCTTGTGCAGGTCACTAACAATGCTCCCCAGTGAAAAAGGTTAGCAGTTCCCACGTCTCTGACTCACTTGACTGTAACACAACCTGAGGCAAAAAAGCTCTAAGACCTGATGTGCATTTGCACTAAGGCCTCTTTTTTGCTTTTCCAGTAGTATGAACTAGTCTTACTGCAGCCATCAATGTCAAAGCTTGCACATTATAAAAGGGTGTGAGTGCAAATAAGATCCAGCTTCAATGTGTATGTCATCACTGTGGGAAAGGACAGGAGAATATTGACTTTGGGAAGAAAACAGCAAGACCTTTAAGGCAGTAGAGGCAGAGAGGAGAATTGGGAGTAGGCAGAAATAAATCAATGCCAAAGCAGAGCTAGAACATGTGTGTTCCTGAGGGCACAGGACTGCAATCCTGATTTAAGATTAGCACAATGCAATATCAGTAAAACATAAAGAGAGTGACTTGGGGACTGACCGACTGACAGCACCAGAAAGGGGTCATTGATGAGGAGTCATCACTCTATGGGGTGACCCACTGAGGCTCTGTAGGGAGGGGTCCAAGGTTTGGTACATTTCGGCATTTGTGCCAGTGAGCTCTGGGCATAAATTTAGCATCACTACTACGACAATGTGTTTAAGGATCAGTGAAGGGCTAACTAAGAGGGGAACAGGAGCATGGCAATAACTCACTGGATAAACCAGGTCACTTCAGGGAAAATGCTCAAAAATGAGCTGAATGTGAAAGCACGGGTTCAGGAACAAAGAATACAGACCATATTTGCAAACGGAGATTGTCTCCCGCCCCAAAGGTTTCATCAAGATGCTGCCTACAGGAATTACAGGTGTTTTGCTCCTGGGCAGGGGGTGAGGGTGAATGTCACGGCCTCAATTTCAAACGTAGTTGGGAAGGAAAGAGCTACATGCCATTAAGCACCTGCAAGGAATTATCCAATCTCATTGTCTTTTATGCCTTGGTCTACCAGTGACATCAGGAATTGAAGCACTTTGCTCTGCTAAGATACGTGCCGAGCTCTTCCACTTTCAGCATAGACACTCAGGCGGAAATGTAAGGCACAACTGCTCAGTTCTGCAACAGCAAAGCCTGAAAAACTCTCAGTGAGAACTGGAGGCCCTTCTTTTTTAAGAAAATAAGCAGTCAAAAATCATTGTGTAGGTAATGGTTGGAGGAATGGATAATGGGTATGAGGAAATGGTAGGAATTTTCACTGGGGAGGAAGGTAACCAGCAAGTCCCATAGAGACTTGTGATGGCAACAGATTAATAAATGATCTTGAAAAGGAAAGTAATAGTGAGGTGGTCATGTTCCCTGATGACCCAGTATTTCAGAACAGATAAGCTCGTCTATGAAGAATTGCAGGAGGAATTTACTACACTGAGAGACTTGGTGTTAAATGAGCAGCTGAAACTGAACACAGATAGAGGCAGTGGTGCGCAATGGGGAAAAACCCACTCTAACTTCATATATAAAATTATGGGCTTGGAGTTGGCCATTATCATCCAGAAATGAGATCAGAAATTAACCCTATTAGACAGCTCAGATCGCTGCTGAATTCTCAGTAACATACAAAAAAAGTAAAATCAGTATTAGGAATTATTATTAGTAGAGAAACTTTATTACCTAGTTCTGCTATAACAGTAATACAAATCCATGACACATCTGAATAGTGTGTGCAGTTCTCAAACAGATTATGACAGATGAGAGGATGATGGCAAGAAGGATCAAAGAATATGAGGATTCTTCAAACTTCAGCAACTAAGAGGAGAATTCTATCGTAAAATGAGTGATGCGGAGAAAGGGAATGGGTTTAATTATTCCCTGTCTATTCCAGGACAAAAATTATGGAATATTGAAGTTAGCAGTTGGCAAGCCCAAAAGAAGGAAGAGGAGGTGTTTTTTTTCAGAGGGTGCACAGCTAATCTGTAGGACTTTGCCAACAGGATGCTGTGGATGCTGAAAGTTCACATCAAGGAGACAATGGACAATTTCATGGAAAAGAAATCCCATTTACATTACTATAAAAACCAGCAACATCTTAAGCCATAAATTGTTGGATTTTAGAAAAGTAACCTGGAGAAGTGTCAGTGTGTTCTTAGCACAGTCTGCTCTGCTTGCTCTCTGCCAGACCATGCTGGTCTAGTCACTTATTCAAGAGAGGAACATTTTACTTGAGCTCCTTCACAGCCTGATGCTTAGACATATCCCCAGGACATGGGAGATGATGTTTTTTCCCCTCAAGATGACCAGGCTTTCCATTTTCAAGGTATGTGCTTTGCCCCTTAAACTGCTGTGCCAAAGGTGGGCACCAATCTTGTATTTAACTATTTTAGACTTCTCCAGCAGAGTATAGAAATCCCATTGGTTAAAGCTGGCATGGAGCCACATACCAGAGCAGGCACTTCTGAGCATATGTATGACTGAAGTTTTGAAGAAACTCCAAGAGAAACACAGAGATGTCTTCAGTGTTAGATGCCAAAGAGCCAATCCACTTGGAGTGAATTCCACCCCAAGAGCCCAAGCTGTTGAGCGCACTGACAAGGAGACTAAAAGGGATGATACTATTCTAGCACATTAATACCTTTGAGTGAAGAAATACCAGATACTAAAAGGCTCTGTAGACAAAAATGGAAAAGCACAGCAAGACCTGTAAGCCAGGGAAATTCCAGTACCAAGAAGGTACAAATTTCTCACAGTGATTGTGGTCAACCACTGGAACAAACTACCAAAGGCAAGTGGTGGATTCTCCACCTCTTCAAACCAAAAGAGGATGTCTTCCTTGAAGACCTGATTCAGTGAAACACAATATAAGTAATTCAAGGGCTTCAGATATTTCAAAACTTGGGTTAAATGTTCTTATTGTCCATTCAGGCCTTTATTTTTACCAGCTTTAACTCCTGCAGGAGTCTTTTGTATGCAGAGGGACTACAGAATGAGCTGAATTGGCCAAGGTATGAAAAGGACTGGGCTCAGTAGCCTTTCTCCTCTAGGAAACTTCCTATAAAAATAGCTCAGAGAAAGTTAAACCTTCAAAGACCAACCTATCAAAATGTAATCATAATAAAACACTTTAGAATATTACACTGGCAAATCAGTTTACAGATATAGAAACACAGTTAATATTTCTCTGATGCCCGTACTTCTAGAGCCATTTGTCCCCAACACTTTTGCGGTGAACCAGAGAACTGCAATTTCATGTGTCATATTAATTTCCAAAGCAACTGGGAGAAATACAGATAGCTTATACACGTCTAGGAAACCACTTCCCACCTCTTGCTCTCAGTCCACTAACCAGCTCAAGTATCTTCTCTCAAAAATATGTTGCCACAACTCGCTGCTTCTCTGTCTCCTTATACATTTCACAGCAGTGCTCTGTTGGGCTTTTCCATTGCAGATGTCACCACCACCTTTCAAACCACACCAGAGCAGCACCACCCATGAGTACCTCTTGGGCCCACCTCAGAGAAGGCTTCACACTGTTCAAGCTAAAGGATTTACTGTAATAATATCTATGGTAAAGATCTGTGATGAATTATGCAGTCCTTGTATCTACAGATGAATCACACCAATGGAACAGAAGGATGTGGGGTCAGAGTCAAGCCTGGAAATGGAAAATGCATACTCCAGTGTTTTAAACCATTTAGGTTTATGCAGCCAAGATTTCAGAATTTCAAGTATTTTTTTTTAATCTCTGTTTAAGACTAGATTTGGGGAGGGGATTGGTTTGGGTATTTAGATTATTATTTTTGCTGTAACAGGATTATTCTTTTCAGTAACTGTTAAGTCACCACAAGCTTGTTGCCTTTTCTGTGCAGGAATCAGTTAAGCATCACAGATAGGGAAATATTATTATAACTGGTTTACAGTCCATTTTGGCCAAGAATGGGACCAGGAATGCTGACTCTCAGTCACCTGCTTTCACAGCTAAGCTAATAAATGAGGTAGAAATCTAATAAATGAAGGCACCACGTACATTAACTCTCACATCATAGTACTTACCCCATGCTTGTGTTATATGTAGGAGGTCAGAGATGATCTGAGCAGTCCCTTCTGGCCACAAAGCCAACGAACCTATTTCTAAACGTGAGGCAACATTCAATCACCTGCATCAGCTTTGATCAACTGTTCTGCAAGACTGAAAGCAACACAAGCAGAACTAACATGCACTGTGGGCAAAAAAGACGTCAAAGCACGTCTCATGATGTCAAGGCCTTTAGCGCATAAATATGGGATGGGACTCTTGGCTGTTAGGTTCATGCTGACCCTTATGGAGCAGCTCTTTGTGTCCCCTGACCATTTTGGCTAGGGCTTTTTTAGAAAGGCACTGACAACTGGGCACTGTAGCTTCCTTCAAGCCTTTAGCTAACCCCAGTCTCTACATTTTAAATATATAAATACATGTATATATAGTCAGATACTATATATGAGCTGCTATTAAGCAACCAACTTTTTTAAACATGCAAACAAACTTAGCACAAGCTCCATAAAACAGCTCTGCTTTTTCTGGTATTGATTTTGCTTATTTTGAAGTTAAGCGTATCCATAAATATGCTCTATGGTCCCTTGAGGTAAGTCTCATAAGGTATATTAAAAAAAAAAAGGAGGAGGAGGAATTTTTTGGCAGCAATTACCATCTCAGATAACCTGCCTGGGGTTGGGAAAGTGTGCCAGCAATCTGCTCAGAAATAGCTTTCATTTGGGCTGTTTATTTTCATATGCTTTGTCTGACACTTTACTGCTGTGGCTGGGTACTTAACTGTCAGCTTCCATTAAACGCTTTGTCAGCTGTTCCCACTCCAGGCAGAAACCAAAATTATCGTTCATCTCGCATTATTCATTAAAGTCAACCCACTGGCAGGAAGCAAGCAGGATGACAAAGGAAATCATCCTTGTGCCAAATGGTGAGATTTCTTCAGGCTCCTTTGCTCCAGTGTTCCTCCAGTTCCTTGTCCCTTCCTTCCTTCGACTGCCCCAGTCATCAGCTTTGCTTGTGTCAAATAAGTGGGGACTTGAGGGCAGCTGTTCCACTTCAAAATCAAGCTGGGGGGACTGGACTCCCCTGCAGCAGATCAAAAAATCTGGGATGTTCTGAAAAAGAATAATGTGTTTGCTTCGTGTTAGTTTGGACTATCACAGCACAATTGTATGGGTGAGTATCCCTTCCTATGGCAAGATAGAAAATATACACAAGATGCTAATAAAATAGCTTTGGGAGGATCTATTACATGATTTCATGTTTTTGCTGTTTTAAGGGGTGTGGATGGCTTAATATTTAAAATTAATTAAATCAAGTTTTCCAAGTCCCAACATATAAAGAGATGGAAAAATCAATTCCAGAAAAGGCAAAACATGTAATTCCAGGTCAAGCAAAATGCTTTAAGATGACCCAGACTGACCCTCCCTCTTCCTAATCTGGTCCTATCCAAACCAATGCCCCTATCCCCCCAGTGCTTTTCTTCACCCTTTGAACCAGAGAATCCATTACATGTATTGCTCTAATTCTGGTATGGTTTCTTTTAACAAGCAGATGTGGAACAGTATAATCGTAGCCCCAGGCTGCTGAAATGGTGGACTCCAGTCTGGAGCTGGACCTCACATAAATTTGCCCCGTGCCTTGCCAAGGTCCCAGACATATGACGTCTCACACATTCCTAAAGGAGATCCCATGGTTTTTACCACTCTTTTTGGTTTTGCAGCGAGCAGCTGCAGGGCCCTGCCAGGACTTTGAGCCACAGAGGTGGTGTGCACCACCAAGCTGGGCCAGCACAGGTAAAGCCAGTGTACAGCTCCCTGCTGACTACCCCCCGGTAAGAATTAGCAGACCTCAATAAAATTACCCAGTGGGCCTTTATTAAAATTTGAGACCCTATTGCTCAAGATTGCAAAGTGCTCACCTCAAGTGCAACAAAAGCCCCGTGCAAACAAAAACAAATGTTCCCTAACAGAGGATCTCTATTGTTGTTCTTCTTCCCAAAGAAAAACATTCAGTCTTAACATACTTGTTCCCACTCGTGCTCCTGGGGTTTTCAATGAAAGTCTTGAAGCTGTCCAAGTAGCTCATAAACCAGAGCCCCCTTCTGATTCAAGTGTGCCCTCCTGTTCGGATGTTGGGAAATGGGATGATTAATTGATTTCCATCATCAGCCTCCCCATAAGTCACAAGCCAAGCTGCTATTTCAAGTTTCCATTGACAAAGATTTCATTATAAGAAGCTATAATTTTTAACCAGCACTGTGCAAACTTTTCAGTCTTCAACCTGAATTGGGCCCATATGTTTCAGAAAAACACGGTGAGAGCAAGTTGAAGGGGGTGAAGTGGTGAGGGGAGGGGAAGGGAGAAACTGGTCTATCTCAGTGGCTGAACAAACTTCCACCCACATCACAGCATAAAGGGGCTCTGAATTGGTCGTCTTAACCCTTATCTAAACAAAATAAATCAAAAATACAATTTTCCAATTGACGCTGAAGGATTTACTTTCTTAGCCAAAAAAGCAATTTTAGAATCCCTTGCTGAGTAAGCTCTGCTCAGAGACTGAACTCCACTGAGAGCTCCTTGGAGCCCAAGGTGGTATCACTTAATTCACCTTCTCATGTTCTGCTGCTGGGATAGAAATGCCCTCGGATAGCACCTGCCGCAGGATGCAGTTGAAACCACAGCTAAGTGTTGTGTGTATACCTGATGTCTGGGAGACTCTTCCCCCAGGTGGCTTGACAAGTCAGTTGAAAAGACAGGAAAAATGGGAGAAAGGCAGTGTTGCAATCCTTATTTCACAGTCAAACAAGGCAAGGTGTATTCCAGTTAATAAATCAGTGCCAAGCTATGAGCTCAAGAACCTGCCAAGATCATATACGTTGTTTAAAATGATAGCATAGTCCATGGCCATGAGCAAGGGACTATTAGTAACAACAATTTTGTCATAGGTACCCTGTTGAACTGGCTCTAGCAGAAAGTGGGATGGACATGAAGATGCAAAGCACATCGACCTGATTTGTTTTACTTATCCATATAGACAGAGTCTTCAGCAAAGCAGAGGTCTCACCTGCATTGTGGTTCCAAATCAAAGATCTGGAGATAGGGAGATTTGGAGACTGAGCACCACCTCCTGCCATGAAAGAAACTCGCACAACATTGTTGCCACATCCTCAGTTGACCTCTTTCCTATCATCACATATGCTTGAGTTCTTTGGGGATATCCGATATGTTGTTGCTTAATGCAATAGAAATCCACTAGGTGACAGGGTTGGGGAACAGCAAGGTCACTGTGAGGATGAACCAGAAATACCAAGATGGTAGTTTAAGAAGTTAACACTAAGCTGTGTGACTGTGTGATATGACTAAGCCAAAAACTACTGGACATAGAGGTAGGAATTGCTAAGTCATAGAATCATAGGATGATTAAGTTTGGAAAAGACCTTTAAGATCACCAAGTCCAACCATTAACCTAACTCTACCAAGTCTTCTGCTAAGCCATGTCCCTACATGACTTTTAAACACGTCCAGGGATGGTGACTCCACCACTGCTCCTGGCAGACTGTTCCAGGGCTTGACAACCCTTTCAGTGAAAAAATTCTTCCTAATATCCAATCTAAACTTCCCTCAGCACAACTTGTGGCCATTTCCTCTTGTCCTATCACTTGTTAGTTGGTTGAACAGACCAACCCCCACCTCACTACAACCTCCTTTCAGGTAGTTGTAGAGAGTGATAAGGTCTCTCCTGAGCCTCCTTTTCTCCAGGATAAACAACCCCAGTTACCTCAGCCACTCCTCTGTGCAAGCCTCTTGTTCTCTTTGATTTGCAATATGGCCTTGGACAAATCACTGCAACTTGGTTTTGTCCCCTGCAAAACAGGGATAATTAACGTCAACTTGCCTAAAATGTTCTCTGAGAGATGCAAACAGAACCCAAGGTACAAGCGTGAGCCAGTTCTTGCAGCCTGTCACGTAGAACGCCAGGGCAGCACCTTGGCACAGTGTTGTCACACAGGAGGGCTGCAACACTCAACAGCTCTGGGAATCCAAATACTACATTCATATGACAGCTGTTTCCAGCATGATTGAACTATGGCAACAGCACAAGTCATGTTAGGATCTGGAAAGGCCAGAGATTCCTTTGGAATTTCCCCAGACAAAAAAAAGTACTTAGCGGTCTTTGAACACAAGCAGCAATTTGTCTCCTCTGCCTCTTGAATGATAAATTTAATCAGAGCTCCAGTTCTTTCCTTCTTTTATCTTCCTTCTTTCCATTTAGCTGAGCCCAGCCTGGCTGGAAACCCTGGTTTTAGCACAGATTCTTGTACTGTGAGGAATTTGTCTCAATTCAGGTTGGATTGGTCAAACAGATGATGTTGCAACAAGGTAGTCGTAGACGAAGACTAATATCCCCTATCTGACTTGTTTCCTCTCCTTGCTGAGAGTTTGCAGCCTGCATTCACAAATCTTGTCCTAGCAGCCTGTCATTTGTTGCCAGATCTCTAGCTAGTCTCATTTTAGTTCTGTCATGATAGTGATACATTTTGTATCACTAATGTCATCAGCTTCAGTGGCGTCAAAGTCTTTTGCAAGAAGTCAGGCAAGTTGGACAACAGAGCAGTAAATCCATACAGTCTAAGCCAAGAAGAAATTATTTACTCAAAACAGACCCTTAAAGATGACCTTACACTCATCTTGCTGTGACTTCAATGCCTTGTGCTCAAGTAGGCCATTTTTTTTCAGGGTGACATACAGTCCTGATTAAAAGGACCAAAGAGATGAAAAGTCCCCCACTTGCATTGGTAGTTGTTCCTAATGATGGATCATCCCAACAGTTAAAAATGCGGGCCTTGTTTCTTGTCTGAATATGGGTTCAGGTGCAGCTTTTGTTACCAACTTATATTATGTTTCTGTGTACTTGACCAGGAGATCTTCGGCACTGCTATTTCGTCTCTACGAAGATAATCCATCCAGCATAAGCAAACCACCTCACAACCTCGCTTTTCACAACCTTAGCAGACCAAGCTTTTTTAAATCTTCCACTGCAATGCATTTTCTCTGGCTCTTAAATTATTTTTGCATCACTTTTGCACCTCGTCTTTGCATCTGAAAATCAAAGGGATGCCTGAAACGTGATCTCCTGTCTCACAGCAAGGCACAGGCTGTTGCGTGGATCCATGATCTTGGGGACATTCAGCTCAAGGTGTCAGTTCACATCCCATCTTGTGGTTCAGAGATCTGTGCTCTCCAGAACATGCTGACGTAGGAACTGTACTCAGAGCAGCTTCCCCAAATTGAGCTTTTCTCCAAATTTCCTTCAGTTTTCTCTTGAATTTTATTTCACGGGTAGTTTCATCTAAAGGCACATCTGAGCCCAGGGTTCAGCAGCACGACCTCAGCAGGCTCTGCAGTGATGTCTAAGTCTTGGGAATTGCAGTCAGTCAGCAGCAAGAGGTAAATTCAGCCAACCCTTTCAATTCTGGAGGCTGACCTTACAGGACAAATCTCCATGGAGCTGTTTTTGCACCTCCGGTGCTGGCACACAGACACGTAATGTAGTATATGCCCTTCCCTATGGGACACTCCTCCATGAGTTCATTCCTGGCTTAGTTGGAGGAGCTGGATTTTACATTATTAGGTATTGAGTTGCAACATGAAATTACCAAAATGTAAAACATGGGAAAACATACTGTAAATCACTTATTGGCAGGTCTCTCACCTCTTTACAAGTGCACAACTGGATATATTTGAGTCCTTTGGAATTTCCAAATTAGAGCCCAGAAGACCTTCCCGAAGAAAGGTATTTTCTACTGGCACCAAAACAATTTTATCTGAGCTAAACAACAGAGTTAATGTTTCAGCATGCACACAGCCATTTGCAGGCTACAAATCCAAACTTAATTTCACCTCCTTGTTATACTGTAGCTCCATTATTATTACTTTTTAAAATGAATGTTATTTTTCTTGTAACTCTCCTGCTTTGGCTTTTCAAATTATATGGAGACCCAAGGGACTGAGGGTGAGAATGCAGAACCTTTCACCTTCAGGTGAAAACATTGATATCTTTAATGGACTTATCAGAAAGCAAGTGTACCTAAAGGGGGTAAATATCTGTTCTTACTACTGTGACCTCCAGCTCTTCTGTCCCCACTGCTTGCTACCCTCAGCTTGTGATGACAAAGGATGCTCTGATGTGAGGAAGGGGTGATTTTGTGGTGAAGGCACTAAACTGGAAATCTGACTTCTGTGATTTATTCCTGGCTCTGCCATACAGTGATTGTCTGTATGCAAATCACTTAATTCTTCTGTGCCTCAGTTTCCCATCTGTCAAATATTTTTTTTTAGCCCCTTGCCATTCTTGTCTCTGGAGCAAGAAAGATCTGTGAGCTGAGCCACAGAACAGTTGGGTGTAGACGTATTACATGGTGCTTGAGTGTCCAAGTGATTGGGTCATGACTTTGATTAACTCAGGATTTCAGGTGGACAGGGAAGAAGGATATTTCTTGTTTCAGAATGTGTCCAAGACATGTTATTGGGCTTTGTCTGTGAAGACTGAGTCACAAACTGACGGGTAGTTCCTGAGAAAAAGGAGGATCAGAAACCCTAGACTGAGGATTCAGAAAGCAGAGTAATTAAATAACCTTCACCCATAATATCCTTCAGATGACTGATCCAAAAATGCATCTGGCTTGGGGTCCAACCCTGATGCCTGTTACATGGAAGGAGTTCAGGGAGACTCCACCAAAAGCCAGCAGTTCACATGCACACAATGAGCAATCTTGGCCCCTAAACAAAAATACATCCATCTGCAAGAAGTTTACTCATCAAGACACAGGGTAGGTCACAGCAGGACACACTGCAACATTTGCCTCAGAGGAGGAGTGAAGGCGTCACCAGGAAAGCTTCCCAAAAGCCACAGCATGGTCTGTCCTTTCATCTGCAAAGACTGCATCTTAGAGCAGGTAAGACAGAACACATCTGTCAAATGCAACTTCTGCCACGTGTGGAGACAGGGTTTGAAACCGCCCCTCAGCACACAGCACTGAAAGGGTCTGTGTTGGTAATGGCACTTCATAGCCCATGGAAGTGATTGGGAATTGGAGCCTCCCACATTTTCATTTATCTGGACATCAGTTTAATTTTTCTCTACTTTTTTAATTCTTGGAATTTGTGGAGTTGGCGGCACACAAACTGGGTGTGAGTTCTTCTTATATTCCTGTTTTCTGCTCTTGATATGTCAAAGATCACTCATGAGTGCACTTTTTCTGTGGGAAGGAATTGCCTTACGCAGCATCCAGAGAGAGGGGCTGCAAAATAACTACAGATACAGCCTGCTGGAAAGAGGTGACAGATATCCATTATCACAGTCTGCACCTTTCTGTTCTGACCATCCTCAATAGCTACTGATTTTAAATTTGTAGACTTTTTTGTTTTTAAAGAAAAAAGGGTTATTTAAAATAAAAGGTGTTACAGGTATCTGCATAGAATGGTTGTTTTCTTGCTGTTGCTACAACCAGTTATTTTCTCCCTAAGCAAGAGAGACATATCTGCTGGCTTTGCAGAGAGCACATCGGATTAGCAGGTCCTTCCTTCCGTGGATAACTCGACAGGAGGCTGGTGTCCCACAGGAGCTCCCAGATCACAGTGCTCGTTATGGAGAACACTGCACTTTAGTGCTCAACTTGGATGATGCTCTGGGAGATAAAATACAAAGTTATCCATAAACCATCAAATGTTTCAGACCTTTCAGAATACTACTCACTGATTCCCTCAGAAATTTATTAGCTCTACCAATATTTTCTTTCTTAGTTTTGTAAAGCAAGCTCCAAGTCAGCTAGTACTGACTATGCAGAGCCCTGAAACCACATGTTTATTTTCCTAAGTTATAAAAAGTTTATAAGGGTAGCTGGTATCCTTATGGGCCACTGTACAGTGATTTGCTACTGCATTCCACACTGATACAGAAGAGCTCTGTGTTTTATACCAGAGGGAAATCCTTGTGATACAGCTGTCCAGCAGCCAGTGAGAGTACAGACACCTTCAAAAATATAACCCCAATAAAAAATGAATAGTTGAAAAGGCAGAAAACATCCCTTTTGAGAAAAATCATTTTGAACACTGCGATGACCTCGGGCATCTCAAGATCTGTATTGCGATACTCCAGTGAGCATTACCAACAAAGTCCTTTCATCCCAGTCATAGTTCCTTTTTTAACTAGATCACCATTTCTGCCTGAAAACACTATATGTTCACAAGAATTTTTTGAAGTACTATGCAACGGGCTACCTCTTCTTTTTGTAGCTAACGTCTAGCCTCAGGCTTTCATTTTTCACAACTTCAATGCTGTCTCATTGACATGAAGAGGCTTTGGTCAATTTACACCAGAGAATGGAGAGACTGTTGCTCATTTATCTCTTAAAACAGTGAATACACAGCTGTATAACCTGAAGAATTAGGTCACTATGTTGCTACGACTGTCCTGGAAAGAGAAGTTCAGAGCAAACAAGGTAGATTTCAGGAGAGAGCCTGGAATGTGTGAAGAGTTAGCAAAATTGACATAGATGCAATGGCAAAAATAAGTAATTTTGCAAATCCCTAAACCACAATGGTTGGATTAGGGCCCTCATCACACAATTCTTGGGCATGCGAACAATCCTTTTTTCACTTGAGTTCATTTCATTAGCTTCTCTCAGCTACATAAATACTCATACTCTCAGTGGGACTACTCACATCAATAAAGTTTCTCAAATGAGCAGGGATTGCAACCCAATTTTAGTGGAACAAACCCAACCTCTGACTTTGATTGCATCCCTCACTTTTCTAAAAAAACCCTCGTTCCCAGCTAGAATGAGCCCACAGTCCCTGTGGAGCTTTCTTTCACCACTTCCAAGCACAATCCCAGTTATTTGTCTTGTCAAATACAAAGGCAAACAGGGCCCTTTCAACCTCCCCAGCTTCACCTCCCTTGGTAAAAACACTACTGGGCCTCAAGCAGGCCAGCTTGGATGTCTTTTGGAACTCATGGGCATTGCTGTGCTCTGACTGATAGATCCCCGAGGGGGTTATCATGCTCACATCAAATCCCAGCATGCCTCAGCCAGCCAGCAACCCTCTGAAGTAAAAATACTGCTCACGGTGATATCAAGAGTAATGAAAGTAGTATCAAAGCAAAAATTACTCTGCTTTATTACTCAGCCATAAATTGTTTTCTAATTAGGCTTTCAGCCATTGGTCTTTGACACTGTTGCACAGTGTTGACTGCGCTTAATTCACTTTTAATTAATACAAATGTCATGGAAAACTGACTCTTTAGCTATTGGTTCCTATCATAATTCTGATGGAGTTCTTATTTTAAGGTCTGCTGCAAGGGGGGCAGGATGGGCAGTGCTGGAGCGCGAAGTCCATTGCGCTGTTAGCAGAACCCCGCTGACAGCAGCAAAACAGATGATTTTTGCCCCCAGCTGGCAACAACCACCATTGGAATCCCTAAGTACAAAAGACAGATATTGAGTTAGATGTTTCCTGACTATTTTGCAAGCAGGTTTTTATTTAGTTCCATTCTGCAGAAAGCATGGGAGGAATTTCTCTTTTGCCTCCAACTCTCCCTGTTCATCTGAGAATACACATCAACAGCTGAACATAGCAACAAGCAGAATCAAAACCAATAAATCTGCTTAAAAACAAAATAGCACTGGGGATCAAATAGGATTTTTCCAGCAACACATTTCTTATAATTTGATGCAGCTTTGAACTAGGTAAGGCAATGTAGGCTGTGGGTGAGGCAGAGGACCACATCCTGAAAGCACTTGAGCAACCTACTGAGACTTACAAACATTTTTACTAAAAGTATACAACATCTGGTTTTAAGCCATCCTTAAGTGTATCAATTTTTCCTTGTAAGTTCAGTCTCTTTTGTCTCAAGACACAGAAAGATAGAGATTTTAGAGTTCTTTCTCTTATTTTATTTACAAAAATGGGCAAATACAGAAACAAACATAAACCCTCCACAAGAGTTAAAACAGTTTAGCCTGATTGTCATGACATGGCTGCTGTGAACATTCTCAGGTCTTACATGGTTCCTCCCTTTCCAGCCTACACCCTACTACAGGGAGAAGAAATGTGCAGACAACATTTCTATTCTCCCCGAGGAGAGGACACGAAAAACTTGAATTCAACATAAATCTGTCTCAGTCTGGCCAAACTTTGTCATTTGACAGCTTCTGCTTTTCTATGATGTATCTGAACACTTGTCTTAGCCCAAAGAGTGGATAAAAGTTTGGTTTGTAAAATCTCATCTGGAAGGGTTACCTTGAGAAAATTGCAGAGAGAAAGGTTAAGGTAAATTGGTCTGGGAAGGATTAGATCAGAGGACACAACTATTTTAGCCCAATGTTTCAATTACGGGCTTCTTATGTCAGTATTTATCATGTTATCCAAGAATACACAATAAAATCAGGACATCTAAACTCAGTCATTTCCCCTCGGGACTGTGGTCTGAAAAACCTCTCAAATGCTGACATGCATTGCTTCCACAAATACTCACCAGATACGGCACATATGAGGTAAAGGCTTTGTAGTGGGAGGCATGGACTCTCCATTTAGTGTCCTCTCTTTCCTTCAAGGGAGAAAAAAAGAAATGGGAAGACAATGAGAAAGAAGTTGAAGCAAGATCAACTCCTTCCCCTCCGCTGCCATTATGTTGAAAGACTACAGAACATCTCCAATGAGCTCTACAATGACTGTCATAGAAAAGAAATACACGAAACTGTTTCTGTTCTAGTATTATCAATCACAAACCAGTAAATAAACTCTCACACCTACGAAGAGAGACAGATGGAGAGACCGGGTCTCTAAGTGCAGATGTGTTGCAGCAAGTACAGGTTGATGCAAGTAATAGCAGGGTTTGCAAAATGAAGGAAAATAAGACTCAGTTAAGTAGACTAGGCAGTAGGTTTGGGTTCTTTTCTGTTGTTGTTTTAAGTACAGTGACAGGAAGGTATTAAAAATGTGTTCATGGAACAAAAGGACAAGGACACCTGGAGGGCTGAGAACCCTGACTCGCTGACTCCCTCAACAGGACTCGAGTTCAGCTTTGAAGCATTCGTTTCAATGAAAAGAATACATTTCATCCAGAGCTAGGAGTCACAAAAACCATCTGTAGGGTAAGAAAATTCTAGTTACATCCAAAACAGCTTGCTCTCCAGGAGTCTGTGTGTACAGGCTTGTTGTACATGAGTACATGAATGTTAAGATCGTCTTTTCTGGGGAAAGGGAGAAACCCTTTGCATTGTAATATAAATGTAATGAAATGTAATATAATATATAAATGTGAAACCAGTCTCTGCTGCAACTTTCTTATGCAGAACAGCATCTTAGCATTCATACATTCAGACAGATATGCAGTACTTATATTCACATACATAAGCACGCTGTATTATTTAACTCAAAGCATAAACATGTGCTTAAGAGAGACAAGTCTGACAGCCCCAAGACCTAACCTTTCCATTAGCAGCCCTCCATCTCTATTACCTTGTCTCACTGGATTTCCTTCTGTGTTCCAGTGAGAATGGCTTTTGCAGCAGAACAAGCAGAACATGGAGATTTACATAAAGACTGTGCTTGATGTTTCAAGATGCAGCCATGCCTTTGGCCAAAGGATGGTTTTCTCATACAGGAGAAATCTCAGCTGTAATCATCAATCTTCTCATAACAGATTGCTAGGAGTCTTTTACTTCCTTCACCTGCGATTTGTCCAGCTCAGAGATTTGCATGAAAGGGCTGAATTAAATATTGAACTTCCTGTGAAAGTGTGTTGCATGATCTGGTAAATCAAGGGGATATCTCTGGAGTGCAACAATTTCGCACATGGAAGAAGGATGACATCCTTTTTCCCTTGCCAAAATGCATCTATAAGAAGGCCATTTAAGTGGTTTACCACTAAGATGTCTTTTTCTTCATCTCATATTTACTTCAAATGCCTTCAGGACAATTAATATAAATGGTACTTTAAGCATTTTGGGAAGCACTATGTTAATACAGAGGACTCATTAGTGGATTCTGCTCCACTGAGTTTCATTGTCAGGACTGAAAACTGAACTGCATTGACAGGACAGAAGTGAGATCATCAGCTTTGGCTATTAGGAGTTAATAAACTGCTTACAAGGACAGAATGGAGTGCCAGTAGCTGTAGATTAGTAATCAAGTAATGCAGGAATAAAGTGAGAACTGGAAGTGAGGCATGGGTCATCTTGAATGATTAATACTGCAAATAACAAAAATGCTTCTCTTCAGTCACATGGATGAGAAGAGAACAACAGATGAAGTAGAGCCAATATGAGGTATATGCAGGCCTGAGAATGACTGATGAAGTTAGGGTTTTCTTTTTGTTTTCAATGGTGATGATGATGAAGAGCGTTAGTGGACCGCACAACATCAGCAGCAGCATCCCAGGCAAAACCACATCCATTGTGGGCGAAATCAAAGTCTCACCTGAGCCTTGCACCTTGCAGCTTGGCAACAGCTTGGAGACTGAGCAAGTTTGGGATCCTCCAAGTTTTCCAACAGATTTTCAATGCATTTTCATCTTTGACATGAAGGTCAGTCTGCTTGCCAGATGTCAAGCCCTTCCTGCAAAGTACAGGGGGCAAAAGAGCAGTTCACATAAAGGTTGTCAGAATTTTTATGCATTTTTCTGATTTTGGCTGACATTTTCTAAAATTATTCAGCCTGAGGCAGACACTAAGCATGAAGAATTTAAATCCAAATGGTTAAAGCTTGGCAAAGCTTTGAGCAACTGAAAACAGAGTCTTGTAATGGGAAGTGTCAGACAACCTCAATAATAGGCAACCAGCCCCGTCTGTAGTATGCATTGTAATACACGGGTGATTGATGATATCAGACTTGAAATTTCACAGTTAAGTAGCTGCAGCACTGTTAATCCTCCCTTGCAAAGAAGATCAGTATTCTAGTCCATCTGGTATGTATGTACAACGTAAGATTATGCTCCGCAAGAAACGTAAGATTGTGACCATCACAATAAAATGAATTAAGAATGTAATTAACCTTACTTTTTAAAGTAAGGAGTAAAATTTGGACATTGGTGATTGATCTGACATTGCATGCTTTGGTTCAATGACAAGTATGAGGTATGGCAGCTTCCACACACATATATGCATTACTGAGTTTTGGATTTTGTTTTTAATTGAGTATTTCTTACAATTTACTGCTTAATTAATTGGGTTCAGCTTTCATCTGGACATTCCTATGATTGAACTTCACAGGCCTAAATGGATCAGAACAAGAGATTTCAGGGCTGAATGGAAGAGTGTCAAGAAGAACAGAATCTTACAAACATGCACATGGATACCTGTACTGGAAGTGGTTGCAGCAGTATGTCAATGAAGTGAGCAGGAATAGCACCATGTGACTGGCTTGACCAACAAGTCTCCAGTTTTATTATTAATGAATAAGTCAGAGGGCAAAAAAGTTCATTATGATATTTGCCCAAGCAAGTACTGTATAGGAAACTGCACTTAGCTCAGAGCTATTCCCTCAGCAGGAAAAAAAGCTACATTTGAATAAATTATTTGAGGTGAATTATTCCATTAGCTGTAGTCATCAGAATTCTATCCTGATTTTTATGTAGCATACATAAGAAATTTCTCCTTTCCATATTGTGTCTCCACTGAATTTCCTGTGGCTGGAAACAACAATTAAACATTGCTTTTAGTGAATCTGATTATCTGGCAAATAATTATCTTAGCTAATGTTTGCTACAGAGATGCTGGAAACAAAAGCAAATCTCACAGTGAACTTAAATAATGAAAAAAGATTTTCAAATTTAAGCATTAATAGATCTGTGGACAAAACTAGAAATACTAGGAGTAGCACTATGCTGAGTGAGGATCACCATTGAAGAAGAATTTTGGTTTGTTGTTTTGTGGAATCTAAGGACTTCTTAAATTAGCATCAATCTGAAGCAGCTTTATTTCTGAGTTCCCTAAAGAAGGCTTGTGTGAAAGTTTAGACACAAATGACCTTGTCTTGTGCTGGCACCAGCAATGTTGAGAGTGAGAGAGCATTTCTGCAGCTTACATGGCTGTGTGGGACCAGAATCAAGCTCTCAAGCGCTACAAAGATCAGAGCAGTAACATGAGGAGAAACAGAGACCTGGCTAGAGAAAAATGAAATTCAGAAAGCTAGTTCACCTCTGGAGAGGACGGTTATATTCTTTTATCCTAGTCAATGAAACATCAAAGTGGAGAAAGCTCTTAGGCACAATCAGGAAAGGAGCTGAGTTCCTCTGCAGAACCACCAGCCACCACGGGACTCTGAATGCCCAAGCTGCTGGGAGGTGAGGCATGGAGTAACTCACCCAACTGTGCAGGTTCAGTTTGTGGGCACTCATGCAAATCACTCCTTTTGCTTTGGTTTGTGTGGGCTTATCCCCTTCTGAGTTTTGGTTTCCTACAAACTCCATAACTCAAAGCAAAGCCGGCCAAAGCCAATGTGTTTCGCCTGGTTTCAGGTTGAAATCACTCCGTTTCACAGAGTGCTCATCTGTAACCATAAGCTGGCCCGGGCGCACTAAAATTTTGGCCTACATCCATTAAAAAAAAAATTACAATTTTTTCATCGCAGCAGACCCAAATGTCTGGAATTACTACAGCCTCCTCCCAAAACAGAACAAAATGCATCCAGCACAAGGGGAATAATTGGAACCAGCATGTCCATGACCTTGGCACCAAGAATGGCTGGCATAGTCTGCTAGAAAGAAAGGTACAACAGCTTCGCCCTACACACACAGTTGGATGCAGTTGAACTTTGGGATAATGTATCCCATATTACTTTGGGATAATCCACCCCATATTACAGGGTAGAACTAGCCCCAGTTTCTTCTGCACAAACCTTGATGTCTAGAAGGGAGGAATCAATCTGGTGGTGACCCTTCACTAATGCCAAATGTTTACTCTTTCTCTCACTCCTCATTCCCGCCATTCTTTATGCTTCTAATAACTATGATGATAATGCCCCTAGATGAAAAATCTTGTAAATGCTAAAAAGTTTGCAGATGTAATATACTTCTATTATTTTGTAACATAGTGACTTCACAATCTCTTTCATGAGTATTGACTCTGTGAAACAAATTTTATGATTAGGGAGATGGGGATTTTTATTTTCTCAGATTCTTACTTCTTTCTTTTTTTTTTTTTTTTAACTTTTAACATTGATACCAAAAGAATATCAGGCAAGGAAACAACAAAAAAAACCAAACCATGACTGAAAGCCCAGATTTTCTACCATGGGCGCCAAGTAGACTCCTGAATCAATCTTTATACATGCAAATAAGCAACTTTTTATCCATCATACTCAACCCCCACTGGTCTCAGAGGGAGTGTGGGATGCTCTGCACTATAAAATAGTCAGATATCTTTCCTCATGTGACTCATGTATAGTCTCATGTGACTTTACAGATGTATATATCAACTGCGGAATTAAATTTTAGTTATTTTGGGTTCCCTCCAGTAGTCAGTAGCAGTTCAGCTAAGCTATTTCAGATATTCGCCATTGTATGGGAGAGATTCCATCCTAAAAATGTGTATTTGCTCTGACTATGAAGAGATTCTAGACATCCAGGTTACACATAGACATTCATCATCTATCAGATGCATCCCATCATAAATAAGTTTAAATGTGGCTTGAAGGGCAGCATTCAAGTGCAGACGGCCGCAATGCTACATCTACTCCTCTGTGACGAGGAGCTGAGATGTGAATGCTGGGTGGGATGAACTCCACACTAAAAGGTCACCTATGGCCTCCGCTTGGCTGGAGTAAGAAACCAGAAGTAGCCAAAAACTAGAAAGTTCATGATGTGACCAAATCTGAGCAATGTAGGACAACCAAACTTTCCAAGATTCCTCGGGAAAACACAGGTGCATGTGAGCTCGCTCAGCACAAAACTTTCTGTTTTCAGTAATATCATCTTACTTGGGGATTAGTATACAACCATTAGCTAAAGCTAATAAAATAAACTCCTCTGATGTTTTGTTAGGTAAGTACGAATGTGTAGCTGTCAGCTGTAATGAGGAAGAAACTAATAATAGCTGAATCTGTAGGATATGAATCTAAGGAAATTAATCCATCTAGAAGTGATTAAAAATATTAAAGCTTCAAACTCTCATGGGCTCCTAGTATTAGGCAATTCCTTAGCAGAGTGCACATCACCCAAAGCTAAGGAAAATATTTTCGGAAGGAGTCACAGGAAGTATTACATCATTGAAGACACAATAGCGCAGAAGGCAGCAAGTCAGGAAACGTGACTCCGTGCCTGTCTCAACCAGCTACCCATGTCCTGCCTGCCTGAAACCAGTCAATTTATCTCCTGTTCCTCTTCCACTCTTCACTTGACTTGCCTGTAGTACTGTGAGCTCCTCTCTGTTTATCTAGAGCTGTGCCCCGTGACAGTACCTCTGGTAAAAATGTGAGACTGAAGATCAACACAGATTGACTGGTTGTCCTCCTCCGACATAAAAAAATCTCAGAATGTTATTATTATCCTAGTTGGTCAAAATATATGCTAGGGACACACTGAAGGTGTTTGATTCTTATACCCATAAGAGTTGTAGATTGTGGCAGGCAAACTACTAAGGAAGTGTAAATAATCATATGGCAGCTGGCAAACCCGTGTTGGTTTCTGCAACCAGAGCCATTTTCTGCAATGCACTGTTAATTATTTTGCTAAATCATTTTTTTACATCTCTTTTCTGAATGGTAAGTTTTTCCTGTGCCGTGTTTGAATATAGGGAAAGCTGTGAGAAAGGCAGCTGTGTCTCCTTGATCGTAGCCTGCGGCGAGGAGAAAGGAGCCAGATTTAAGATTGCCAGGTGAGTTTTTCAAATTTAAGAGTCACTCTGGAGAGTGATACCTTCAGTGAAGAGCCACAACCAGCTTGAATGTGATGCCCTCAATGGTAAACACAACCTTATAATCGCGGGCTCAGTTTCTGAGTCAGCCAACATCTATCATCATCTGTCAACATGAGCCAGCAGTGCGCTCACGCAGCTCAGAGGGCCAACCGTATCCTGGGATGCATCCGGAGGAGTGTGGCCAGCAGATCAAGGGAGGTGATTCTCCCCCTTTACTCTGCTCTTGTGAGACCCCCAGCTCGAATACTGCATCCAGTTCTGGTGTCCCCACTATAAAAGGGACATAGATCTGTTGGAAGGAGTCCAGAGGAGGGCCACCAAGATGATCCAGGGGCTGGAGCATCTCTGCTATGAGGATAGGCTGAGGCCACTGGGATTGTTCACACTGGAGAAGAGAAGACTCCGGAGGAGACCTTATAACTGCCTTCCAATACCTGAAGAGAACCTACAGGAAGGCTGGAGAGGGACTTTCCACAAGAATGTCCAGGGACCGGACAAGGGAAGATGGTTTTAAATTGAAAAAGAGTAGGTTTAGGCTAGATCTTAGGAAGAAGTTCTTCAGTATGAGGGTGGAAAGACTCTGGCACAGATTGCCTGGAGAGGTTGTGGATGCCCCCTCCCTGGAGGTGTTCAAGGCCAGGTTGGATGAGGCCTTGAGCAACCTGGTCTAGTTGAGAGGTGTCCCTGCCCATGGCAGAGAGACCCATGCCAACCTCTCTCCCATGGCAGGGAGGTTGGATTAGGTGATCTCTAGGGTCCTTTCCAACCTAAGCCATTCTATGATTTCTTGATCATGGACAGTGCTTCACCTTCACAGTGCAGTTTTTCTGTCTCATCCACTGTTTAGACTGGAAAGAAGTTTCTATGGGGGTTAAAAAACAAAAAAAAAAATCTACAAAGATGCATGATCAAGGAATTGATGTATCAGAAAAAAACATGATCTGCCATCTCTTTCTCCAAATTTCCCTATTATTTCCAATTACACCCCGTTAAGTATTCAATCTCCCTGAGCCCTTAGGTCTCCAGATGGACTGCAGATTTTGCCGTGACAAAGATGTCAAACTCATGACGCAGACTCCTGATTCAGACAAGTGTGATTATAGTGAAAATCTGGGTTCAACATTTCTCATGAAAGAAAACAGTAAAAATCAACCCAGACTTCAAGAGTAGGCTTTAATGTGTCAGAGCCTCATGACTATGGGCTTGGTTTAATCACAAAATAAGTACATTCCGGTACACCAATGAGAAAATTGTCCCATGTTTTCATCAAGCAAAATGTATAGGTGAAAACAAAAAGTTAGAGAGGTTAAAATATCACCTGGACCAGCAAAGGACCAGGGCTTGAGCCCAGGCAGGGCTTATCTTGCCAGACACAGGGATATCCTGAATTGTCACTGTTTAAAGAGCATCTAGGAAGGTGCAGGTGTGCCTCAGTGACTTATCCACAAACTAAAAACAATCTGGCATCAAAACTACTCTTTTAACTTAAATAGTAGCAATGATCCTTCTTAGCATGGCGGATTTCAAGTTCAAACCCTATATGCAGTGGGAGCGGGACCGATTAGGCACAAATTTGCACTCGTTAGGTCACTTGCTCTCCCTAGATTTATAGCTGCAGCATGGGGGTTTTAACACATAAGATGAAGTTCTAACCTTGTAGTTTTGCTCTGTCTGATTGCAGGTAGTACATTGACAGCTTGGTACCAGTGGCTATTTCAAGGGATAACATGTGCTTCAGCCGCAGCCTGTGTTACAAAGAGAAGTTCTTTTTAGATGCACATTCATAGTACCCAACTAAAAAAACTAAAAAGGCATGAAAACAAACCACTTATTTCTTTCTACTATGGTGTGAAGAATCACATGACCACCAGAATTATCTTTAGAGAATTTTAAATAATGTGCTTTTAGTCTGGAGCTTCTATAAAGCTTCTTACAACTAAAAAAAAATGAGGGATTGTAGAAATGTTGCACAATTAATATCTTTTTATGGACCTCTGTGAATGCATTGCTATTCCTCACAGCAGTACAAACACTTTGACCTGTAGGCAGTAAGGTTTCATTGCAGGGTCATACAAGAAACATGGAGGGTACCAAAACTCCACCTATTCTCCTAAGTGGGTAAAAAAAAAATAATGAAACAGAATACTGCCTTCCTTTGGTTCACAACTAAAACTGTTATCCACAGGTGTATCATTTTTTTATCCATCTTTCACACCTTATTCTTTATCTTCTAACTCCAAGAGAACAGCACTCTCTCTCTCTCTCCTTCCTCCTATTTGGAATATTTCCTTTTCATCATTTTAATTTCCTTTCAAACCAAGTTTGACACTTACTGCTCTAACATTAATGTTGCTTTTGGCCTGCTTTCCCTTCTCCAGTGTCTAGCTCCATCATAAGAAGGGCTGAAACGTTGTTACTGGATGCAGTGGCTGCCAGAGAGATCTTGTGTGTTTTCCTCTTCCCCTGCAGAACCTATGGCCAAGAGCTGGTGATAAAGATGATGCTTCAGGACTCAATTCTGCCAGAACCCATGGAGAAGCATTAAGGACTCAGTTCCACAAAGCGTTAGACCCCCATGCCACTTGCATACCCCATTAGATAGCAGTTTGTCTAGTAAAGGATAGAGATAGAATAAATTCTTGAGAGGTTACAACTCTGCTGAAAACACACGTAAAACCTGCACACTGCTGACATGGACCAGCACCCCTCCAAAATTTTTTTTTTTATCTGCACACACTGATCATTCAGCCACTTCAAAGGGAAAAATTTAGCCCTGTACATCACTTGCTCCTATTGCTTATTTAACACACGATTGCTACTGCAGGAGTCCTGCGTCTCCAGTCTTTCTGATAGAATCGTCATTGTTGCTAAACTCAGACATCGCTGACCATATTTAAAGAATTACTGGTCTTTCTTATTAGGATCCTGTAGGATTTGGTTTTCCACAACTACAGCCTCTCCATAGCCACGTTAAAAAAAGGCTTGGTAATACTTTTCACATTTGTAGGCTGTCACAAATGGTTAGCAGGGAAAGAGTCATTCAAACGCACATGACTTTATAATTAAGGCACCTACCTCTTATAAAATCCATTTTTCACAGAAGCAGTGACTTTTAATAAAGCGCAGTGGAGCTGTGGGGGATTCTGTGGTTTTTGTGTGCAGGCCTTGTGCGAACATTTCGACCCTCAGCCCTGACCACAGAGACCACAGTCATCAGGAGGAATATTTATTTCCACTCCAGCACTTGTCTGGTCTGGTGGACAAGCCCCTGAGCGCAGAGGCGAGAGGCCAAGGGCATGGTGCCTTGTGGGAAGCTATCGGTAGTCGTTTCCCTCTGCTGGGCCTCAGTTTCTCCATCTATAAAATCGGGATGATGATTTCTTCTTCTGAAGGCTGCCTTGAGAGCTAGGGATGAACCAAGCAAGATGTTATTGTTTTTTCAGATGGGGTCACTGAGGCGTGCAGAGGTGATGGTAACACTGATGAAGTTGGAGAGAGAGCTGGAAATGAAGTCCAGGAGTCATGAGTCCCATTCCCATGCATGCTCCCAGGAATGAAGCTCTTTTTATTTCATGGCTTTGTGGAGAGTAGGATGCAGGAAATTAAAACCTGGAAATTAAACTGATGCAGCTCTTTTATCCAGATCAGTAGGAGGTTCACACGGATGAGAGCACTCTGGCTCTCTCCATGCATGTAGGAACAACATGCTCAAAGCCAGAAAACCCACATAAAATTAAAAGAGCCATTAAATAATAACTAGAAATGAATTTAACTTCACCGTAAAGGATATTCATTTCAGTTCACCTGCTGAGCAAAGTCAGGGGAAAAATACTTGATTATCAGTGTGATGACAACAGGTCATTCACTGTAGATTAGAAGAGCAGATGTTGCAACTGCTGCCCATCAGTGTTCACTGACCTGTCACAGGGCCACTGGTACCAGTGTGAAGTCACTGCATGGTGAGAGCACAGGATTTTGGAGAGATGTGGTCCGCTTCTTGCTTGTGATGCCTGCCTGGCTGCAGCTCAGGGTGCCACTCACCGGGACTCTGGCACTTCAATCCTTCTGTCACCCCATTCACCAGCAGCTTGAATAATACCCGCTTTTAACTAATCCTTTGTCTTCTCTTGAGTATGCAAAGTGTGACTTTTGGTGGCCATTTGAACTCTTGTTGTGGGATTTCTGTGACAGGTAACAACCTTTACGGTGAAGGAAAAAGCAATAGATTCATCACTGGCACTTGCAGGCTTCTGACACTGTCTCATATTCACTTTCCTAATCAGGTGAGGGAAACATGGGTCTAGATAAAACTGCTAGAGCGTGGGGACAAGGCTGTAGATATATCCACTCAGAGAGCAGTTATCAATGGCTCATTGTCAAAACAGAAAGCGGTGCTGGAAATCCAGAAAACACAACCTGGGAGGACAGATTGATCGAGTTACATTTATTAGCCAAAAGAGAGAGTCTTGGGATACAACTGCCTTTGAGTGCAGAAAAAGCTGCTACAAAGTGCACTGGTACAATCCATCCTCACTGGTAGGATAAGAAATGTCTTTACATTGCTGCAAAGAAAAATTCAAACCAGATAGTAAAAAAAACAATTATGAGGATCAAGAACATCAGTAGATTCAAGACCATGAAATCTCCCTCCTTGGGGGTCTTTAAATACAGGCTGGATAAACTTTTGCCAGGAAAAACAGGTATAAGAGACCCTGCTTAAGATAGGCAACTCTGCTACAGGCTTTCTGGGCACATTTGAATGATGTCCTGAAACTTGATGAGCTTCTGGCCAGGCTTTGTGCATCAGTATCACTTGGGTATAAGCTGCTGGTAGCTCAGCATAGCACACACAGATAATTCACTCTCAAGATGCCTAAAGAACATGAGCCGATTTTATGGCAGGCAAGATTGGGGCTTTTTCAAGGGGACATTGTGGTTGTGCAATGCTACTGAAAGGGCAGATGAGGAAAAAAGTTGCATTTAAGTCAAGTGCACAAGGCTGGGTCATGTGCAGACCTGAGTCGTTTCTCTCTGCTTTCCCCAGGGTCATCTCAAACCAGCTCTGGAACAAGGACTTGTATCTAAGCTAAGGCATGAAAAACTGGAAAATCAAGTGGTGTCAGATATTGCAACTCACCCTGTGGCTGATGCCACAGTCCTGGCCCAGCCCCACCATTTTCAGCATTTGGCAGATGAGCTGATGTGGATTTCCCAAAACAGAACGATTTTGACATCTGCTGGGCTGTATTAGGAAAGTAAGTTGGGTCTTTGGCTTACTGGGGCTGAGCGTAAAGCCCAGAGAAGTTAACAACACTTGGGAGTGAGAAAGTAAAATGGTAAAATCCCCCAAAGAGACATGTGGAGGGGAGGCAGCACAGAGGTGGTTTGAGGGTTCTCAGCAAGAGCATTATATGAGTAATATTGGTGTTTTAGGAATCACCTGGGATAGACTAAAATCCCTCCACTGCCTTCACACACACACAAAATGTGTAACCAAAGAGGCTGCTGAGTCTAATGCACGACCAGGATTTCTGAGTCTTGCTCTGCCAGAAGGGAGCCCAGTTAGGAGGAATGTGAGCCCATACTGCTCATCCCAGTGGCACTTGGGGTTGGTGCTTGCAGGAATATGTGCTGCTTTGGGATAAGCCCAGGGGAACATAGAGGAAACGTTGTGGGATCTTACATAGCTCTTTAGAGCTTGTGCAGTCCACTAAATAGTGGTATCACTACAAATACAGCCCGATCACTTACTGGCTTCATACATCACATAATAAGTACAATTCACTCTAACTTATAAATGCAATGTAAAATAGATTTAAATATAAAATATGCACAAAACCAGAATTTCTTTGGTCCCCGCCTCAGTGACTACATGGTAGGAGCAGATACCTTTGGGGAAGGTGCTTTGAAGAGATTAACAGCCAGGTGGGGGTTAATCGGCCACAGCTGCACTATGATCCCCAGCTCCACCCCAAATTAATGATCTTCTGAGGACATATCCTTAAATTAGAGGAAATGACAGGTTTAAATTGGCATGTGCCACACACAGCGCAGTGGCAAGCCCAACAGTTAGTATAATTTTTAATATGGCCATAGAAAACACCTTTTTATACTAATAGAATAAATCATGTTCTCAACACCTGGAGTTTACACTGGCCAATCTGTGCTAACGTATTAATGCATAGCAGTTGCACATCCTGTTACAGAGCAGCAATAAAATGGTGAGGGACCCAAGGGTAAGAGTATTAGCTCTAGCTAGCAAGACTCACTGATGGTCATAGATCACCACTCTTCAGCAGTGCAGCTGATTACCTTCAGTATCACACAACAGACCATTATATTATTTTCCTTCCTAGATGACCATGGGCTTTTCTTTTTTTCGTCTTTTCTGATCATGCAGACTTCAGGAAAACATTCCTACTTGCAGTCTTGCTTTAAAAGTGTGCTCTAATTGCACCAACTATCAAGCCAGCTTCATGTTGTATGGGTGACAGATGCTGTGCCTAGTCCTTGCAAATGTATCTGCAATGAAAGGGTACTTGTGAGTAGGGTTCAAGGAAAAGCAGGTATTTGCTAATACCTTGCTGAGAAAAACTGATTGCTTCCTTCCTCTCAGAGGTATTCTTCCAAGCTGCTACTCTTCTGCATCAGGCAGACCTCGGTAAATTGGTGACACACAGATCTGTGCAATGCTTTGAAAGTGGCACCCTCCTTTCTTAAATGAAAACCTGAAATTCTGATTTCAGCCGTGAAGCTGGTGCTTTCATGAGCAAGTTGTTGTAGATGTACAAATCTCATCAGCCAAGAAAACTCAAATAAATATTACATGTGGTACCTCTTTTGTTCAGCAAAACTCCATACATTTGGAGACATCAAATCAGAACCTGTTTTGATAACTATGGAGGCTTTACATGAGATCACACTTTAATTTTTTTTTCCTTTTTATTGTGTAGAATATAAGAATTGTGTCAAAATTGCAGAGGGAACTCTGAGCCAGTAACTGCCTTTATCAGGACTCTGTCTTTTCCTGAAGCACTAAAATATTTGGAGTTTTCACATAAGAAGAAACAAAATCAGCAGTTGATTAAGCAGCTGCTCTGCTGCATTCATCTCCCTCTATGCAAGAAGAAGAAAACAGGTTTTGCAAAGCTGTGGTCAGCTTTTCAGTCACAGAGCTATTGTACCTTCCACATTGTCACCTTTTAATATAAATGTTGGGGGCTACAGGCTTCTCATTTTCATTACTGTCATTACTATTTTAAAAAGACTAGGTCCACAAATTCATTCCCATGATACAGCTATAGTGAATATAGGCACTGAGAGGTCTGGATGGGAGCCCAGGTCTCCAGAAAGCCATTTCAGTGCCTTCACCTTCAGCATGTGTTGGTAAGAAAAGCATCTGTTTTCCTTAAAACAAGAAGTAAATGAATCAGTAGATGTGCCAAATCTGACATGACACAAAATCAATATAATGCCACATGGAGCAGCAGGTAGCTAGGAAAAGCAGCAAGCTCCTTATTTCTAGACTTGCAGTGATATCACCAATGACGCCTTTGAAAAGGGCGTAAACAGGAAAAGCTGAGTTGGCTTTTGTCCGTAAGAAACAGGGAGGGAAAAGTCCATGTTTACCACATGGAAAAGGGCAGACAAAGGCAGCACAGAACTGAAGGTTATTTTCAACATTCCCAAAAGAGGATGAGGCAGGAGAGAGGGTAAAGACACAACAACACTTTAAAAAGACTTTAAACAAGTACTTACTAGTGTTTCTTTCTGAATGGATTTAGACTCTGGTTCCCTTTGTCTGCACAAGGCAAAGAGAAGACCCACCGGCTCATGGGCGTTGTGGCAGCTGAAAACTTTGACAGGTGTTGTCTTTTTTTTTATCCCTGTACCAAACCTTTACCCAGCCTGACAGTAGTGCGACGCATCTCTGAAGATAAACTTCCAAAGACCTGTATGTACATCTACTGTCTCCACAAGTTGACAGCTTGTCTCCTCCTGAAACACATGAGGATTACTCTCTTCATAGTTACATAGACAGTCACCAGATTCAGGTGAAACATTCAGTCAGGAAGTGACAGAAAGAAGGAGATGTATTGGTTATCTAGAACCCAGTTCTGCAATCAACATTAGTATGAAGTCACTGATAATGCAGTGGTTAATGGAGGACAGGCAGCAGGGTCCTGCATGGTATCCATGAAAAACTATCAATAGAAAAAAAATTAGAAAAAACAGTGCTTCTGAGCAGAACCTGTGCCTCTTACATTTTTATAACCTTAGCTACCTGATCAGAGATTTCACTTATTGCTTTATCTGCTGGCTGTCAAATCAAACCTGGGACTGCGAGATAGACTTGTTTGTCATGGCCTGCACTGTAGAACTGCTGCTCCATACACGCAGCAAGAAGCCAGCTGCCTTCTCTCAAATAGAAAGCATTAAAAAGTGTAACCTCAGACTGGCTTTCATGGTTCATACTAGGCAAGGAGTTCTTTCTAACATGAGAGCAACAAGATACTGACTTGGGTGAGCAGAAAACCTGCGCTTTGAGTTATGAAAGGGTAGAATCCATCCCACCAACTTCAAGTAAACTTCTAAACTCTGCACCTACAGGCTACCAGTTGTTGATCTGGGAAACACTCAGTTGGGATTCACTGCTCCTCCCACCTTTGCCTCAAGAGCTATCATCTAATTCAGTGGAAACAAGGCTTGACCTATAATAGGAGCACTTTTTTGAAAGACAAAAAAGCTGTCTTCTTTTCAGATGTAAGTTTGTATCACTGCAGGATTCAAAACATACGAGACGATCTTAACTTTTTTTCCCTTATATATTGCATGAAAATTGAGGGACTATCTCTGACCTTCCTAGCAAAGTTGAATAGGAATGTTTTTACTACCCATAAATTTTTTGGGTGTCACTTGCTAGTAAAAAGTTGGATAGGAAAAACAGGGGGAAATAGCCTATCCATATGAAAACAATAATCATGTAATATTTATTGTCTGGGATTGAAATGTTTCAAATATTCAAAGCAATAAAATGTCAGGAAAAGCTAGACTTCCTGACGTAAAAAGGCCATAAATTTCTTCCTTCATAAGACACAAAGAGGGGGCGGGAAATCAAGGTGATATTTTATGCTAAAGGGAGAAAGAGAGAAAGACAGAAAGAGAGAAAGAAAGAGAGGAAGAAAGAAAGGAAGAAGGGAAGAAAGAAAGAAAGAAAAAGAAAGAAAGAGAGAAAAAGGAAGGAAGGAAGAAAGGAAGAAAGAAAGAAAGAGAGAGAAGGAAAGAGAGAAGGAAAGAAAGAGAAAGAAAGAGAAAGAAAGAAAGAAGGAAAGAAAGAAAGAGAGAAGGAAAGAAAGAAAGAAAGAAGGAAAGAAAGAAAGGAAGAAAGAAGTAAAGAAAGAAAGAAAGGAAGAAAGAAAGAAGGAAAGAAAGAAAGAAAGGAAGAAAGAAAGAAGGAAAGAAAGAAAGAAAGGAAGAAAGAAAGAAGGAAAGAAAGAAAGAAAGGAAGAAAGAAGAGACAGAAACCACCACTCTTTAACCCAAGTTAAAGCAGTGGAAAGCCCCCAGAGGGCACAATCCACTTACCTTTGGAAGTCACAAGAAAGCAAATGGCAGCCAAGGGCACAACTCACGTATCAGAAATGATAAGGAGATTTCAGACACAATCGAAGGGAGCAATGAGGTGTCTCTGCACTGTCCAGCTCTGACAACTCTCTTCAAGATTCAAGCACTACAAAAAGACCTGCTGTTGCCCTTGGGGCATAAATTGGGCACTTATTCCCCCACCTTTCAAGATCTCTCCCTCTCAAATTATATTCTATTGGACTTAAAAAAACCCCCAACAAACCAACAGCAGAAAGTACCCCACACTTCCAGATTAAAAAATGCTTTTTTCATACAGGAGGTCAGAGATGATTTTTCTTAAATTTCACGAGGCTTCACAATCTCTTAAAAGATCCACAGTGTGACTTTAAAGTTTGTACAAGAGAAACAGGAGTGATACAGGCAGCAAAGAAACCAAAGGTTACAATCAAATTCCTTCCACAAAGTAAAATTCTTTATCTTTACAGGGATAAACTACTTTCGTTGCAGAGAGAAGGAAGTATCAAAACAGGGTCAAGTTTGCTTTTGGGTTTGCAAAAGCAGAGCTGTTCTTTGGAATTCAGTCCTCCTGAAAAATATGAATATATGTATTCATATTTATTTAATATATATGTATATAAATAAATACATTTTCTATGCTTCTCCTTCTCACCTATGAGCAAAGTTTTAATAACAGGCTGTTTAACTGCTGCATTAATGTGCCCTGCCTTTAAGACCACCAAAGAAACCAACTAAGATGCAAAATCCCTTCAGACTCTGCACCACAAGTACATACCAAAGCGCAAATAAAACAAGCCTCAACAAAACAATAAATGAATCCAGCATCATCTACAAGCCCAACTTCAACACTGTAAAAAACACGTAAAAAAAACTAGCCATGGCAAAAACTGGGAAGGTTTGGACTTTGGCCAAAAATTCAAAAGTTTGGCTGCTTATACCAAATTTTATCTTCACTACTGTAAATTGGGAAGACTTGGCCTGCAAGCATAGCCACGCCTCCTCTCACAGTCCATCGCCAAGACTTTTCTTCTTCTCATTTATTTTGACACTAGCATCCATTTGATCCCAAGGTAACTTTAATTCCCTATATAAGCCCCATTCACAGACAGGAGGATATAGTCCTCTGCTTTGTAGACACCTGTCCAAAAGGGTTTAATAGGGTTTTGAACACAGAAACTAACAGATATTTAAACTCCAGAGCTCTGGCGGAATAATCTTCATACTGATCCCATTAACTCATATGTGGATGGAGCTTTCACCATTTCTTGGATCATTTTGTTGCAAGAACAACATTCATAGACTCTCTTCTAGACAGATCAGCTGAGCAATGTGGACTAGCTTAGATGGCTACAACTATTTGGGTACGTGAATAAAAGTAACCAACACAGACTCTGCTCCAAAATACATTTGCCCTTCAAATGTGAAAGGTTCTTAACCCACTGGTCAAAAACAACAGCTGCAGAAAGAGAGAGAGCTGTTTACCACCGTATTGACTCTGAAACCTGACCGCATATGAGAAATAACTATTCTTAACTATTTCCCTGTCAAACATATGTGGACAAAGTTCCGATAACCGAAGTGTGGAAATAATCAGGAAGTAACTGTCAAATTGGAGAAAAAAAAATATTTCCTCAAGTGACATGTAGCCGAGTCCAGTCAGACCAAGGTTATTTTATTTTGTCTTACCTTGGAATATTCACTGTTGCAGTTCTTGATCTTCCAGTGGAAGAATCTGTCATGTTTTTCCTCTTCGGCTTGTGTCTAATTTGCACAGTGAGGAGACAAGTGGGATGCATATGAATTTGAGGGAGACCTCAAGGTTGACCTCAACTGTTTGTTGTATAAGTTCAAGCCCTACAGAAGCCATGTATCAATTTTGCCATCATCCCAGAGAAGATGTATAAAAGCAGCACCTTCCGTGGAGAAACTGACTTTCAAAGATGCCCTTTCCCACCACCACTTAATAATTGCTTCAATTTATTTGTGTTCTGTCTACACCAAAGTCTGCTGAACAGTGAAAACGTAGGACTAGCAAAACGTTGCTGATGTTCCAAATCAGAGGAATAGAAGTTCTTTTAACACTAAAGTAAGGGCAAAGTGACATCGAGAAGGCTAGACAGATCATGTCTAATTTACTGAAATGCTTTACTTGAAGCTACAACAAAATTTGTGCACATGCAGCAGATTTCGGCACTGATGATCAGCAGATACACAATGATCTGAACAAGAGAGCTCAGGGAGAGAAGCTCAGCTGAAGCCTTGCTCCTATAAAAGCCTTCTTTCTCCTTCTGCAGCGATGTTTCAGATTTGTTTTCACCTAGGCTTGACACAGTTGCTGCCCTTTCATTTGCAGATCTGAAGAAATCATGTCAGTACAAGAAACGCAATAGTTTGTTGGTTTTATTTTATTTTGCAGATTAATTAAATACTTATGGAAATGAGAGCTAAACAGAACTGGTTTGAGCCAACTTGCTTTATTGACTCTTGACTATCTGAATCCCGCTATGGCTTCAGGTATCTTACACCTTCTCTTCTTCCAAGTCTAGTTATAGGCTGAAGATCAGCCAGCACACTTCAGCTGCAGTTTATTAGATTCAGACCCAGTTCATTTATTAAAAGTTAATGTTTTACTTTATCTTTGTGAACACCCGTGGCTCTTGCCTCATTTAAAAGAGGGCATTTACATTTCTTAATTGTGTTTCTCCTATTATATCTTGCAGCTCTGATGCACTATGTAAAGGCAGGTTGGGAGGAGATCAAGGTAAGATCAGTCCGGCACTGCCAAAGAAGGATTTTTTTTTTATTGAGTACGTCCTTTGTTGTGATTCCTGATGCAGAAATGTGGCAGAGTGTGGAGGAGGGAAAGTGTCCCACAGACCATGTTTTGGTGGAAACATAACGTTTATGTTTCTGCATGAGGTCACTAAGCGGCTGTGGCACACTTCAGCTGGAAGGTTTTAAAGTGTTGAGTCTTGGATTGGATCCAAATTGAGTGGCTGCATTCCTCTTCCCTAAATACCTCTCCTAGATCCAGTTAGATACCGCTTTTGCCACTTTCCTCCCTAACCTGTGGGGCTAGGTTATCTGCTTTCTGATACATCTCCCATTTTCACTGCAGAGAAAAGATGGCTCAGAACTCAGAGCATCAGTATGGATTTGGGAAATCCAGGTTTTCTGAACCATCCGAGGTTTCCCAAAGCAGAGCCAGTCACTTAGGCTTTCTGTGCCTCAGAAGAAATGGAGATGACAACACATTATTATTTCAAAGCAGTGCTGCAGGCATAAATACATGGAAGACTGTGAGGCACTCAAATATTACAGTAATGAAAGTCATACAAGTACCAAAGATTGACAGATCACATCCACAAAATCAGTAAGAAAATCTGCAAAGCATCTGGATGAAGACTAGTCCAGAAATACACAGATATTGGTATAAGACTCTTGTGCCAGTATTTCTGTCTGATAGGAATTGAGATGAATTATCAATCACAAATATAGAAGAGAGCTATAGAATGTAAAATGAAACCGTATTATTATAATTTTACTTCTTGATTTTCCCTATTTATCTTTCCAGCTCTCTTCCACTACTAATCTATCTTGTTTAGGAAAAATAGTATATAAGTATAGTGGAGCTTGATTACTAAGAATGACTGTTAATGTAGTGTCTCAGAGTGCTCTCTAGACAGTTAAAAGGCTTTTAACAGTAAAATATGAAGGCTTCCTTCAAATTTGCAGTCATCCGCCTTCTAAAAGTTTGTTTCAGTTGCCAACATTTCAGTGATTTATAGAAGTCAAAGTATTTGATTTTTTGTCTCCCCACAACAGATGAGAGCTATTTTTTCTTATTTTGTAAAGGCAACATCATTATCTTAAGCAGGAGAAAAAAAACAATGTTAAGAGCTACATTAAAGATACAGCTTTCCAAATAATTTTTTAAGGCATCTGGCCTTATTTAAACCATCAAATTTCCATCCAATTCCTTCAGGGATGGCTCCATTGCTTTGTGCTGGCTTTGTGCCCTCCGAATAAAGCCCTGGATTTAATGCATGCCACCACTGCGTTTCCCTCGCTGCATCGCTGCTCAGTGTAGATATATAGTGGAGGTATAAAAAGCCTAATCTTGGACAAGATGATTCACTTCAGAAAAAAAAAAAAAAACAACACCCCTGTAACTGTGTAAGTTTCAACTAGAGGTTAGGCTTGTGACTAATGTCACTATCTATTTATTCTTAAATTATTAGTAGAAGTGTTTATGTACTATGAAACGTTCTGTGTGAGCTAGAAGGGAAGCTATAAAACATTTTATGAGATCCACACACGGCTGGTGGCAGAACGTTAATACAACGCTAAGGTTCATCTAAATTCAAGAAGTGACAGAAAACGCTTCCCCCCCAATGAGATCGTCACCTGACAAAGAGAAGAATACTCTGAAAACCCAGGGGGGCAAACTCTGCAAGGTCTGAGTGTCTCTGGAGAATTATGGAGCACTGTCAGCTTCTCCTGATTTCCAGACAAAGAGAAGAGCCTTTTAAAGGGCTTTTTTTTTTCCTCTGAAGAAATCCTGAGGAAGGACAGGTCAGGAAATGAGATGAAGCCCAATTAGAAATCTGTGTTGAGGCTTCCTCACCTCTGACAAATTTCAGGCTGAATTACTATCCCTGTCTTGTGGATAGCTGGACTAAGGAAACCAAAAAGCCCTAGGTAATATAACCACACAGCAAGGCAGACATGGATCTGTGAGAAAATCTCCTACTCCTTTAAATGTTCTGCAGTCTACTGAAATTGGGTCTGTTTCCCTTCTTCAGGTAACTAATAACGTGTTAAATAACCAGCATAACCTGATCCAGTTACTATAAATCTTTGCTAAGAAACAAAACGACTTGCAAGTTGAAATTACACAAGCACAAAGCTATTCATATGCAGCCATTAATTGAATCTCAAACTCATTTTTTAATACGTATAATGAAGAAAAAAGTTTACGATAAAATGTATAGTACTAGTTTAAACATACACCTCTGCTTCTGCAGCATGTAAAGTGGTGCTAAGACACAGTCCGCAACCAGCACAAGTCCTCGTGGTCTCATTTTTGTTTTCAACAGAGTTAAAGAAAACTCTGAAGATGAGAAAAAAGCGCAACTACTTCCCAAAATAAGAATAAGCTTGGTTAGTCTAAGATAGGGAGACATAACCTACCTTATTTTATTTTAAATTCAGCTTACTGACTTGTGTAGAGAAGTGAAAGGTTATTATATGGGTTTACTGGGCAAACCCAGATTTTATAAATAATTGCCTGTCAGACTGTTCAAGATAGACAAACATACAGCAGACCAACAAAAACATGATCTGTCATATTTCCGAGAGAAATGTATGTTGAGTCTTCATTCTCTGGGACTTTAAGTAGACCAGTAAAAAATAAGTGCCAGTATTTTTCCTGCTTATGCATATTTTAAAATGTAAAATCTGGGAGAGATACAGCTACGGAAAGAATTTTGATTCCAGTACCCGGTGCCTGAAACGGTTTCTTCTGTCTGTATCCCTGCAGATCGAAACCAAATACAATAAATGCTGGTGTCCTTTAAAAAAGTCTGGATGTTTACAGCAAGCATATAATTTTCCATGATTAAGGACGCCAACAAAAATAACAGTGATGATAAAAAGAAAAGTTTAATCATATATTTCAAGAAGCACAGATGGAACATCAGAAAACTTCGCCCCCTCGTTTAATACACTGCGTTGTAGGCATTGCTTTTAGTTCTTTACACACAGATTCATTCCAGAAAACAGAAGCGTAAGCAGATAAAAGAAAAAAAAAAAACCCCGAACAATTTATGAATGGCAGTAATATGATGTACAAAGTTCACTTTTACAATATTGCAAAGAGAAGAGACGTTTTCCTGTTTATTTAACATACATCTATATTTTTTAAAAGCAACAAAATCACTTACAACTGACCGCAAGAGCATACAGTGGGAGTAAAAATGAAGACCTCACAAACTAAGCACTAAAGAGGAGGACGGCTGCAGTATATAAAAGTAATATTTTGCTGATCTCCACTCGATCCCTTGAGTGCTCTGTCTTAATCTGAGGTTTAAGTTAGATTTCAAGCCTGGGCTAAGAGCGGCTGAAGCAGACGCCGGGGCCAAGGGGGTACCACCAGGACACAAGCAGCACATGTCTCTAGATCCTGATGTGAGGCTGAAGCATGAGCCCTGTTCTCTGGTCAAGCATCATCGTGGTTAGCTCTATATTTGTACAGTTTTTATGGGAAGAAATGAATGTGTTTGTGAGGCCAGCAAAGGCTGGAGGAGCAGGGGACAGGAAGAAGCATAGAGGGAGGGACTGAGATTTAAAAAACAAATCTGAAAAACAAACAACGTGAACTAAAATATAAAAAAAAGGCAAAAAAAGAGCCCATTTCTTCTTTAACCAAATCCAACAGTAACGCTGCCTTTGTCAACAACAGAGACATCTGCTTCCTGCAGCAAATGCTGAGCAAGTACATAATGTTAAGCCTTTGCCTAGAACCACTGAAGACAGACACAGTTCTTTAAATACTTTAGGATGTATTTTTCTGAATAAGGGCCCAATCCAGCATCAAACCACTGCCAAAACTTTGCTTGATTTCAGAGAGCAATGGCTCAAGCCCTAGCACATGTAGATAGTAAGAATTTGGGGCTGACCACTGAGCCTATCCTTGGGTTGGCAAAAAGACAAGTCTCTAACTGCTAAAGAACAGTTTACACGAACTTTTTTCGTAATCTCTTTGGATCTGAATTTGCTAGTACTGTTATCAAATAGCCCCTGACCGGATTAAACTAGGTTAAGGTGTCTGAACACTTAGAAAACAGTTGTAAAAATTGTGGAAAACAGTGGAAAACTGTTTTTCTTTTTGTAAGAATCACAATGAAAACCTATATAACCTCTATATAACTTCTATAAACCTATCTAACCCAGTCTATCTCTGGCCACATTCTGCTTTACAAAAAAAAAATCTCTAGCAGAACACACAGACTTCCAAACACTTAAATAAAAATGACACTGCATTTCAGGAAGAGGCCGACAGCAGCAAGTCCCTTGCAAACTTCAGCATTGTCTGATCCATATTCTTGTCCACCTACACGCTATCCCAAACATCCTGCCATTAATTAGCTAAATGTTCCAGCTAGTAAACAAGAATAACGATTGAGGGGGCTGGAAAAGGAGACAGAGTCAGCCAGCAGATAGTCACAACAAACCAGCCCACTCACTGGTACACGGAGACATTGGAGCTTGTATTTTTTTTCCTTCCATGGAGGGGAAAAGAAAATCACCTTAATATAACACTGTCTTTCCTGTTGCTGCAGCCACATCCACATCAGCAGGCGAGAAAAGTCATCCCATTCCTGCGGTAGGCACTCTGTCAAAAGAAAAAGAAAATCTGTAATGAATTATCACATCAACTGAAACAAGGGAAGAAGACAGAGAGAAAGGCAGGGCTTTCTTCCTGTTTTGTAGGCTATTCTGTCTGCAATCTAATAGTGTGCTTAATCTGAACATTTCTGGTGGGGAAGCTATAAGCAACCACTTTGTCTATTAAAAAATCAGTGTGGTTAACAAGTGGTTAGCGACTCTATTTCAGGAGAGTGAGAGATATGCAAAAATGTAATGTCCTATTTTGTTAATTGCCTGCAAAATAGACGAGGCCAAAAATATGCTATTATGCTAAATCTGTTTGTCCTTTGTAAGCATGTGTTCTCTATTCACTATGCTCAAGAATCATTTCTAACCTATATGAATCTTCTATACATTATTGAATAATTGCAGTTTTCCAAACCAGATTTACAGTCTGAGTCCAAAGCTGGGTAAACAGTAACTGTTTACATGTTTGGGGGGTGGTACAATCCCCACCTCCCACAACCAGATTAATCTCTAAGACCTTTTGGTCAGTACAAAATAAATTGATATCGTAGAATAGAATCACGGACTGGTTTGGGTTGGAAGAGACCTTTCAAATTCATCTAGGCTAAGCCCGCTGCAGAGATCAGGGACAACTGCAGCTAGAGCAGGTTGCTCAGAGCCCTGGCCAACCTCACCTGCAATGGTTCCAGGGATGGGGCATCGACCACCTCTCTGGACAACCTGGGACAGGGTCTCACTACCCTCAGTGTAAAAAATTTCTTCCATTTATCTAGTCTAAATCTACCCTTCTTTAGTTTGAAATCATTCCCCCTTGTCCTGTTGCAATAATTACAATACATCCCATGTACTGTAACCTGGGATCAAGTGTTTCCAATGGCAAAGAAGCACAAGAGTTAAATAGCGTTTGAGAAAATAATTTTAAAAGATCCTGTGACAGTGTCAGACCCACACACTAAAATACCTTTCATGCATTTTTAACATCTCTTTCTGAATCAATATAGGAAACTATGCCTTTTTATGCCAGGCACATTAGAAACCCTATATTTTAAGGGGGTATTCTCTGTTTAAAAATGTATTACTTTTTATTTTTCCTTTTGTGACATTAATGATATCTTCAAAAAGGAAAGCAGCTTAAATACTTTTGCTTTATTTGGTTCACCTTCAGTGGTCACTCAGTTTTGGACACGAAAATACAGTCATCTACTTCATTACAGTTAGTGCTTTGTCAGATTTATTTTGTACCTCTTAAGTTCGAGCACCTAGGAAGTGCCATATATAACTACCACTTTTAGTGGCTCTACCAATCTCCTAATTAATTTCAGCGAGATCAATTTCTCCTCTCTTAAACTAGAATTAGAAGAGTATCATTAAGAGCAAAGGCTACCCTAGGACAACTTTGTATATAAGTAGTATTTACTCTGAACTGCAAGGAAATAATTTCAAAAACAGCAAGCATGTATGCAGAGAGACATTTACAGACACTGAATATGTAGAAGGAAATACGTACAAGATGTTCACTATAGCATCCTTTACATTAACACCATACTTCAACATAGAGATCTAGCAGCATATGGCATGAAAGTCAAAGAGCAGACTATTAGCTCTGGGATATACAGCCAGTCATCAGACATGACAGTATCACCGCAAACAAAACGAAAAACAAATCCAAAGGCTCTATACCCAAACACGAAATGCACAAAAACAGACTAGCCAATAATTTTGAAAGGATCCAATACATTCCCACAACCACAAGCAGCAAGTCCAAGGGAGTGTGGATCTGCAGCTTGCCCAAACCATTATGGCTGGCATTTCGAAGTCGATGCAGAAGTAATGTTTTTAGCTCCTTGGCCCCGATATTTTAACAGAGCTTTATAACCCCGGCGACAACCTTTAACACTGAAATAAAAAATATCCAGGGCTATTGTGCAGTTTGCTTGAAGATAAACAAATCTCAGTATAAAGTTGGAGCCACATGAAAGATAAAAGGTTCAGTTTTGCGAAAGGAATTTTGGTTGCAAAGCAAACTTAGGCTTGGCGGAGCTCACCTGGGAAATAATTAAGTTTAACATTTTCCAACATGGGCGATATTATACGGCCATTTATATCCCTGAAAAGGTCATTTAAGAAGCAAGTTTCAGAAAGGGGGATAACACCTTCAGACGGTTGGACACACCCACCAGTCTATATTTAGCCATATATTACAACTAGTGTGGCTATAGTTAGGATTGAAAACTATTTCCTACTTAACTCCCAGTTTCACATACTTTAAACTTTCCGAAACATTTGCCCTTGGGCTGAAATTTCCTCTGCTTTAATCTCTGCCTGAAGTTCAGTTTCTTTGGAAAGGACCAACAAAATTCCTTAAGCCATTTTGAAGTTCAGCAATAATGAAAACAACACATTTTTCCTTCCCAAGCCAGAGAAAGTGATTCTGATATATGCATATTTTATTACGGATTTTAGTCATAAATTGAAGCATTTTACTCAGAAACAATCTTTACCTTCAACCTCAGCTTAAAGGTAACTGTTTTGAAAATCAGTATTTCAGAGGAGGGAGTTTGATTCATCACATTCCATAGCAAGATAACATTCTTATTTTGATGCATTACTAGATAAGAAAGGTTAACCTCCAAAATGCTTTTATGTATAACAAACATACTTTACAGTCATCCCATAGTTCTGAGTTACAACATATAACTTTAAGATATATACAGCAGAATTTGTGATACTAAAAGGCATATCGATACATGCCAAGAATTGTGAAGAGAAACAGCAAGACATTTTTTACAGAACTTGCATGTGTATGTGCCCTTGCAAGAAAGACTTTATATGTAGGTGGCAGTCATTTAACATGGTTTGATATAAGGTAAAAGGATTAGAGGACACTTTTGGACGTTTTATACCACTTTGGCAGTATCCAATTTTTGTAAAAAAAAAAAAATAAAAATATATATATTATTTGGCTCAGAATTACAGATAGAGGATGATGCAGACTCTTGATGTGGGATGAAAATGGCAAGCTATAGCTGTATCCATTTGGCTGGATATGTCTTGCTGTAGCCTCACGTCAGGAGATAACGCAAGCCCACGGTCCCTCTTGGAGCCCTTTTTGGAAAAGTCAACTGCGTCCAAATTTTTTGTGTGCTTTCTCTCAAAATTTACTGCCTACCAGCCCCTGCTTTGATTTTTCCTGCTGTGGGCTGACTCTTTGCCATGGTTGAACATCTATCAGCATGTTACTGTACCTGCTATGTGTGCGGGTGGTCAAGAGACCACCTTTTAGACACAGGAAATCACCTGGCTTGGCACAAGTTACACAGTTCACCTTCCCAGAATGGATTCCATGCTCTGAAAAGTTGATATAACCTCATTTGGCCCACCTGGCTCTCACAGAAACTCTTCTTGCTCCTTGCTGTCATATGACAAGATTTTGCATCCCCTTCTCTGACCTCATTAAAGGTGAAACGACAGATTGCTGCTAGCCCCAACCAGAGGCTAAGCAGGCTGGACCAAAGTGAAAGCAGAAAAACGACCCTCATCTTGCCCACTCCACTCTTGACACTTCCTCCCATTTAGGGGAGAGGCATGGTGATTTTACTACTTAGTCCTCTACTTCCCAGCCCTGATCCCAGCCCATCTAGGCACCATGTGAAGAACCTTCTCATGGCTTCTCAGGCATCTTCTATTTGCCTACAGTATAGGAACCCTACCATGAAAATGTTGCTTCTTCAAGTTATCGAAGCACATTGGATTCTGATATAAGGATCTTCTCTGGGAATTCTGTCATTATTTAATAAAGGAAGGTATTTTTTTCTCCCAACAGTCTGAAAAGAGGTATAAGGAAGCAGAAAAGATGAGCAGTCTTCACTGCTGTCAGTCACCTAAAAGCAAGATCATGCCTTGCCTTTAGTTTGGTGAAAGAAGGGAAAACCAACAGCTTAAAAAGCCAACTTGGAACAAGAAGCCTTGGTTAAGTAACTCCTCAAATTTCATGACAAATCATCCATTTTGTACTCTCCCTTTTGGTCCTACGTGTCTCCTTTAAAGGTAGCCCAAGGTGGCATATTATGAAGGATCACAAAGAACCTCTGCACGAGGAGGGCAGCGAAACTCCTGCTCCTGCAGAAGGTCACACGAAATTAAAGAGTTTACTGAAGAGTTCATAGGATCAATTTAGGGGCAAATAATCACGTGTTTATTAACACAAGATATACTGAAGCTGTGATTTACAGAAACAAGTCCCAGCCAAACCTGAAGATGATAAGGCAATATATCAGATTAGAAACTAAGACTTCTGAACAGGCACCTTGGCTAGAAACGGTTTCCAGTTCACAATTTACACCAGTGCATAATTTCACAGCTGTAGCATGATGAGAAAGAATAATTTTGGCAAGAGAAAGTAACAGCTGTGATTTTTGAGTGGGATGATGTTTAATTCTTATTTAGGATAAAATTTGGAAAGTCTAGGGGAAAACAACTCCAGCAGGCATCCCAGACACTCAAGTTTATTGGGCCAAATCCTCCACTGCAGTTCTGCCTCCATTAAAGCTATGGCACAATGTCATACCACTGGTCTGTTGTATCACTTAAAGATGATAAATCCTGAATTATAGGTCCTGTTTAAGCACATTACAGAGCAGCATTTTTAAAACTTGAGTTCTCCTTTTCTCGGTGTCCTCTTGTATGTGTGTGGGCAAGTGGTTTAATTACAATGCATAAAGTGGAATGGCAGACAGAGACATCAAAAATCAAAGAGCAAGTCCTGGCTGAACTTCATTAGCAAACATAAATACAAATAGGCACATCTTGTTTGTGACACGCCACGGTCCTTTCCTCCTTTGGTAATTTTACTCTATTCTCTGACATTTGCATAAATGTAAATCGAACCATATGACTTGAACAGGCTTATGATAGGGGAATCATATGCAAAACTTCTTTTCATTAAACAATTCCCTTCATGCAGTCTCACAATGTTACTGTGAAAATCAGGGAGGACTGGATCTCAGTGAAAGCCTTTATTTAAGAACAGTGGAGGGAGCCCTGCCCTTTAAATAAGAGACATTCTTGGATCAGACACTGGCTGGCAGGATGGAAAAAAAAGGATGTAGCATTAACTTTCATTCCATTCCAAATAACCTGGAACCCATAAACCACAAAGATTCTCTAATTTTAAATCTGCTCCTCTTCTCCCTGCATCTTCTTTCCATTTTATTTGGGGAATGTTAACTTTGAAATTTCATTAGCCCGCCATAATATCAAACAAGTCATTCCGGACAGATTCATAGTTCTTTGTACATAAAGACATCTACATGAAAATCCCTGTGATTAAAAGGTTACTCCTCTAATTTTTCCCAGCCTGCATAGACAAACCACATGCAAAGAAGTGTCAGCTTATTTAGAGATTAAAATAATAATTAGTTTAGGAGGCAAAGTATAAGCAACATTGTTTAAAAAAGAAAATCCATATGTTGTTTAGAATTAGTTGCTTCTGTTTAAGTTTAAATAAATTTGTGTGGATATAAACTCTCCTTATTAGAAGTGCTTGTATAATTCTCTCTCCAATTTAAAACAATAGCACTGAAGGCTCTAATTCTACAAACCCATCTTTAATCAGTAGCCAAAGCACAGATGTCTGATATTACTCAGAGAGTGAGGGAACATTTTATATACATAATATCCAGTACATGGTCAATAATGAATAACAAATACTAAATACATATCTATGAACAATGAGGTTTAGTAGATTACAAACTCATACGATGCTCCGGATAACCCGCCCTGCTGTATTCATGAAATCTCATGGATTTCATTTAGGATGGGGCCAGACCAACGTGTTGAAAGCTACAGCATCCATTTATCCACGCAGTAATGGTCCCTCTGGAAGCACAACTGTATTTGTGCCTACTCTAGGCCCTGAGAAACCTCAGTGAGGTGTAAGAAACACCAAAAAAACAACTTTATTCCTCAAGTGCGTTCACTGAGTCTTCAGTCACCCCGTGAGACCTCAGCGACAGCAGCAGCTTCCACCCCGTGAGTACTTGCCACCTCCAAGAAGCGGGCCGAGGTCACCAGCACACTTTATGTAGGTGTCCACAAACATCACACACTGATAAAAGCACAGCTTCAGTAAATCACCCTTCAACAGCTTGTAACAAAATGCTTTCCAACAAAGTCAGTTCTGGGCTTTGGTTTACCTTTTATCTAGCAATGGTGTAAACTTTTAAAGTAATCATATAAAACGGTGTTGCTGTGTCCAGGAACAGGATATATCCAGGATATATCCTCCAAGTCTGTTAAAGAACAAAATCTAGATCTCAACTAGCCAACTTTTTTATTTTTGTTCTCTGCTACTGGGACTTACGACATTCCTAAAGCTGATGGAAACATAGGTTCTCTGAAAAACAAGGACCAAAAGTATTTCTCAGATACCTCATGCAATACCACCCGTGGAAGGAGAACAGAATGTAGGGCTTGTACTGCTGTCCTTCAGCTCATTTGGTCGAATTTGTGACGCTGCAGCAAACGCTGTTCTCAGGGCTGGGCTGGTATTATAAGAAAGAAAAACAAGGCAAAAGGATCATGGCTTCTGTTGCAGCAAGAACTGGGGTGTGGGAGTGGGGTACCAACGTCTGCCAAAAGAAAAAAAGAACAAAATTGGTAGGGAGAGAAAGATCATTTTAAGTTCCTCAGAGGGTACTGTAAACAGTGGAGAAAGAAGGAAAAAATGGAACTATAAAACAATACTTGGCAGCCAGCTTTGCAAAACAAACATATTTTTGCGAAGTTCCTCCCATCACTGCCACCAACTTTAATAGGCTTTATTTGTCTGAGAGCAAGAAATGCTTTTTAATTGTCAGAGAAAATGCGATGCTGATTAGCACGCTGATAGAAATTCCTCTTCGGAGCCCTGTTTCAACCGCACTCTGCTCTCTGTTCCCAGTCAGAGTGAGGAATTCCTTCCCTCAGGCTGTAAAACCTGTAGCTGGGCTCTATCACCACCCTTCCCTGGACCAAGGGAGCAGGCTGCTTCTCCTCAGGAGGAAGTCAAAATCCAGCAAGTTATTATTGCCATGGGTCTAACGGCCCATAACTGCCTGTCCATGACATGCTACTGGCAAAGCACACAGCAGGTCTCCACGAGGCACCAGATCTTGGTGGATATGACCCTGTTGGACCCCAGCGTAACTGAGAAAGCTCAATCCCTCATTGCAATGGAAATGCAGTGGTTCCTGAGTATCCCTGGTCTCCTTACGAGCATCACAATTAGTTCACTAGTAATTTTACCACCTTATATCATACTGGTCAAAACACTTTGAGTTGCTCAGAGGCCGTCTCCTCTCCTGATGTGTCTCAACTTGCTCCTTTAGCTGTATGGCAGCAATAATACATGCAGGCAACTTTATTATGTCTGAGAATGAAGTTAAAGCCAGAAGCCTTGAGACATACAAAGGAAGAACTTTAGGTATGGTTAGAAACTGAAACCTCTGGTTTGTGACTCAGGGCACAGCACAGTCAGAGAACCCCCATGTGAAAACATACCACTAATAACAAAAACCTCCTTCAACCTGAGAGTAACTCAGCATGAAATAACCTGGATGGCTCACTCTCTCCAAGGAGGCCTTTTCTTGACTTTTTAAAGTTTCCTTCTACTGCTCCAGAGGCTCGGGGTTTTTTTTTCTGTAGGAAGTGACAGAAGAGGTTCAATTCCCCCTCCATGTCACCACTGCTCACAAGCTCAGCATATGATTTTTAGCGAATTTATTTGGAAACAATATGGTGTGGTACAGTCGTCTGAGTCCAAGGGCAGGAGCCAGGGCTGGGCTCCGCTCCCAGCTCTGACACTTAACTTGCTGTGTGGCCTCAGACAAACCACTTAATGTCTCTGCGTTTCAATTTCCCCTGCCTTTGAAACAGAAATGCTATCACTCACTGCAAACCTTTTTCTGAGGATTGCTTGATTATAGAGCTAATACATGGCACTCTGAAAACACTGTATGCTATTCCATAATTACTGTTTTCATTACATTATATCTTCCCATTGTAATGGCTAAAATACCAGATGTACAGAAATGGATGTTGAAATTGGTAGTTATTGGATAGGAGGAGTGGGTATTACTTCGAAATAAATTAAATTATTTGGGCAAAACAAGACAGTTCACCTACATTCTTTTCTTAAAACTGTTGAAACTGTAATGAAAATGAGCGCCTAATGACATTTTGCAACATACTTCTCTTCCCCCACCCCCTGAAAGCATCCTGTGAATGCTCTCTGCAGAAGGCACAGCATCTCTGTTCTCCCTCAACGAAGGGAATTTCACCAGGGAAATGAGAACACAACCAACAGCGCAGGGCAGAGAGGGAGCCTGCACACAGAGAAATGTTCTCAGGCTCCCAAGCTCTTTGCAGGTGGTGGCATTTGGGTGCAGCCACGTCCAGCCATGCTCCTCACTGACTGATGCACGGTCCGCAGCCAAGCGCCCGCTCACCGGAGCGGTGGGAGGTAAGAGGAATTAAGGTAAACGCATCAGTGGTTGCCATTGGAGGAGATGGGATGGGGGGAAAAAAAAAAAGGCAAAAGAAATATACTATTTCAATCAAAGTCTGAAATTTGTAGAAGTGGTTTTGGTCTCAATATAGAAAAAATATTTATCCAAGAAACTCCTACTCGGGTGCGAACATCCTACTTCTAGTGGGATTTTGTTTGGCAAAGTGCTGTGAAAGAGTGGAAGCTAATACAGAGCATGTCTATAAACAAATATATTTATTTAGTACAGATTGACACATTCACTAGAGTATTTCAGTGATTACACGTGTAAAACTATTTCCTATAGTGGTTTCCTTTTGTGATTCTGCTAATTTATTCAATCCACCCCATTTTCATGCATTGAATGTTATGAGCCATTTCAGCCACCCAGACTGAAACACGCGTTTGGAGACTACATGCCTGTTTTTTCATTTCATCATCTACACATAATTATTTGGTGATATTAGGAATTTGAGCTCAAATGGAAGCCAACCAACACTTTAATAGCTTAAAAATCATACAAAATGAAGTCTGCCCCGAGGTTAATGAATGAGAGCCAAATCTTGAGGCTCTCGCCCAGTTTTTTATTCACTCCTTATTCAGGCAAAAGTTGAATCAATTGTAGTTGGACTGATTAAAAACAGAAGAACATATATTTGGACCTTTCTCTCAGGTGAAACTGAATAAATTACCTAGGATTAGGTTGCAGAATGGCATCCAATCGATCTTTCACATGTATTTCTGCAACACGCTGGAGAAAAAAATCCAAGCGCTGAGGCAGTTTAACCAGCTAAAACAATACTTGAGCAGCAGAATAAATTATTACACGTGTCCAATAAATTATTATGCTACCACTGCTGGACATTTATATTAGAAATAGCCCCAAATCAAAATACATCTTCCAGTTCCTCCTGAACTTCTGAAGACCAGGATCAAATCCAAGCTTAAAAAATGGTCCATTAAGTATGAAAGCCAAATGCCCTTATCCTTCAAGGCAAAGCTCCATCCCCAGCTTGAACTCTAACCCAGCTATATATTGATAAAGTTATTTGATTTTTGATGATGGGAAGCATTTACAATTTAGGCAATTAAAGGTTATTATTTAATTAGATGCAGGATGTCCTACTCCTTATGCAAAGAATGCAATGCACCCGTAAAAAATATAAAGCAGCGCAGTTAATTCCTTTGAACAGTTAACACTTTACTTGTAATTGGTGATAATCACAGAAAGATGCTCCTCCCCTAAATAACAACCCATTTGAGTACTGGCCAGCCACGTCAAAGTAATGACACATTATCTCGTTCAAGCCAGATCTAAGCATGAGGAGGTGGAAAAAATAATAGTATGAAGAACAGATTTCTTCAGTATACGCAAAGTGAATAAGAGATGAAAAAGAATTGGTAATAGGAATGATCTGGTCATCTGTGAACAATACCAGATCCCCTGACTTGGTCTGTGTGATAGTGGCCCTGCTCCTTATCTTCTGATGGCCTGCAATTAGGATCTCCATGCTGAACGCGCATATGAAGAGCTTGGCTGTGGGTAGTTTTGAGGTAGTGGAGATACATAAAGAGGGCAGTCTCCTCCTAATCACCATTCCTGCTGCAGAGACTGGTCCTGCTGCCTCAGGAGCTGGGTCTATCCCCAGCAGTTCCTAACAGCAGCTACCTGCAGACAGACAGACTGACATCAGTGAACTTCTGGGAAGTTTTGAGCTGCAAGGATGTACCATGAAGCTTGGGATGTCTCTTTTTTTTTTTACATTATACTTTTAAAATGACACTATATTGACACTCATATGTTGGAAAAGATGGTTAATAAGGCAAGATGGACTTCTAGCCTCTCTAACTTGAAGATCAAGTTACCTATAATCTTTCCAAATGTACTTCTGTCCATCTATTCCTTGCCTGCCTAATGTCTTGGCAAAATGGACCATCCTAGAGACAGTGGAAGGTTTCTGAGAATAGCAGAATTCCAAAATGTCCCTCCTAGAACTGACTAAAAACTCTTTTTGGTCATTTCCGACTGATCAGTCTGTGGTGGGGGACTAATATTTACTCTGTGAAGAAAATGAAATAACTAGGCAGAGTCTGACCCTTTATACTCTACTCCCACTCCATAGGCTTATTTATAGACATCCCTTTCTACGGCACACTTAAATGAAACTTATTTGGAAATGCTGCAAACAAGGACAGACCAACGCCATTAACAATACCTCGGCAGTCTGACCCATCACATCAAACTCTCTCTCCTTCAGTACCACTTCTCATCTTTTCCTTTCGTATCCGGTTTTACGGAAGCCATACATTTATATGCACATCTATAAAACTGATACTTGTCTGAAAACCAACTGGCCGGGCCATGAGATTCTTCTGGCTGATTGCCATTGCTCGGTCATTAAATATAGGCTTACGAATCGGGAGATGGATTACCCGCTTGTAACTCCATCAAGGGCTTTTCATGATATCACAGCCCATATTTTTTTAATAACATTGAGGAATATTTAAATCCTGTATGAAAGTTTTTTTTCATAAGTACTTCTTTGATGTTAGAACATTTTGATTTGTGTGCATGCTGACACCAGAACAGCTCGATTACTGCATGTTCATTTATCAAAGAGTGCGGGGTTGATCCCGTTTGGATGTGCAATTATTGCATCAAACACATAACATGCGCTAATCATGCTGATAGCAACACCCCCACTTCCGATGGCTTGAAATATAAGAGCAGTAAATAATTACTGTAAATGAAGAGGTAGTTGGGTCTCATTAAACGTTATCATTACTAAAGGAATGGAAGAGTTTATAGTTTTTTAAAAAGCAGAAAGGTGGTAGGGGAGTTGCTGAGCCTCAAACCCACTGCACACTTTGCAATTCCTGGTCTTAAAGCTAATGGCACCCAGTGGAGTTGGTCTTCAGCAGAGAGAGAGCGTGCTGTCCTAGTCGCTTTATTTATTGCAATGGTGTAACTCCCTTTTTCTTTGTTTCTCCACTTCCCCCCAGCAGAACGGCTGTTGGTAAGATGGGAATGTCAGATCCAGGTTTTTGGCTCTCCAGTAGCTCTGAATTTCCTGGCTTTTGTGGACTGAAATCAGACCCTTAACGTCACTTTGTTTTGGATAATTGACATTAATTTTTAGGTTGCATCACCGACATCAATCAGCACTGCTCTCTGAGGACTAGAGTTAAGGGGCCACAATAAAAGGGCATGATATTGTTTCTTTTGTTTTATTTTTGGAGCACTTTGAGTACTCTATACTTTTCCAGTTGATGTTACATTCTTCTTGTGTGAGACAGTGTAAAACATTACTGTCTCATTTAAAAGAATACTTTGGTATTACGGTAAACGGCTCTAGAGGCTGGGACAGTTAACCCTGGTAAAAAATGAAGTTAATACCTTTTGTCTATGTATCACTTTGAAGGAACTATGAAACAGCAACACATTTCTTTAGAGAGAGCTATGTTGCCTGTTACAGATGTTTCCCATATGGTAAGTGGAAGGTCGGCCCCTTCCCCCTCCACTCATCAGTGTTCTCACATCGTAGAAGGCATCTACAAAGACAACACGGCTGTAAATGATATTGCACAGAAGCCTCCATCAGCACGTAAATGAACAAGCTGACTTTCATTGTACGGGGCAGGAGCATGCACAATTGTAGCCCATTTATGGCGAGGATTTTGACCCTTCAGCTTCCCTTTTTACCAGCGTACTGCTCAAATACTCTGGCGTAAGTGGTCATGAGAAGCCAGACTAGGCTTCAGATGCTAAAATGATGAAATGGAAAAAATATATTACATTTAAAATGGAGATGACTGCAGACTATCATGATGCATCAGCTGGTGGGTTCAACACCCTCTCCATCAAACCCTTATGGGTGGGAAGTAAAGTAAGTTCTCTCTCACACAAGATAATGATTTTAAGAGCAGAAGAATCTGAGTCCCCTCAATGGGGCTACGACCTATTTTTTTAGACATTGGTAGGCAGTCATATACACAGGATCGCAGATAGACCTTTGTAACAGATGGCCTCTGGGTGAAGAATTGATCTTCTTGCCCTGTATTCTGTGTTGCTCCTATCAATAGATAAGAACAGCTATAATTAAAATGGACTTAGAAGCAGAGCTGGACTTTCAAGAGAGCAGGGTTGTATTACCAAATATTCAGTGCCTGTAACAGGAATTGTGTCTTCAAAAGGTCTTAGAGCTTCAAAGCACCATTTTGTCAGGCTTACTGTCTGGTTCAAAAGAGTACACCCTAGGTGTACTGAGGATGTTTCTTCCTTTCATAAATCCCAATACTTTTTTTGGATACTGGAGCTGTTCTAACACTTGAGTTTTGAATGCAGGTGCGACTTTCTAAAAGTTCAATGTGTAATGGAGGCATTTTCTCATCTAAACCACTCACTCTCCCAAACCACATAAATATCTCAAAAGCAGTAAGCTTCAGAATAAAGAAGAATCCAAACACAGAATTTATGGTAAAAAAAAAAGTAAATCTCTTTTGCCTATTTCCCTACACTTTTGGTTTTAGAGAAGACATGGAACCATCTGTGTTAGTCTATATTTAATTTGTAACTGGACCATTACGTTTCCTCATGCTAGCCAATATTTGTAACATACATAGATACTAGTTGGCATATTGTGCCATTAGTTATTAAGTATTATTGCATAATAGTAACATAATCTCTAACATTTCTACAAAATAAACTATGTTAATATTTTTAAAGCCAACCAGTGACCTTAGCTATTTCACTCCTGGCCATTTCACCAGGAGCTATGAGTCCAAAACTTTAAGCAGGCTCAGAAATAAACCTTAAGTAATATCTCTTTTATATAATATATATTTCTTTTTTCTTCTTTGCCTTTTCATTCTTCTTTCCTTCTCAGGAAAGAAGTCCTTTCACTGACTTATTTCTTAGAATCTACAAGATATTGTGAAATAAATGGGAATCTTTTCATTTTTTTCATTCAACATTATTTTCCTGTTCACCTTTTTCTGTTCCTCATGACAGCATTTTTTTCTAATTCTTTATTACCAACTCTATTCTCTTTAAGCTTAATTAGATGTTCCTTTGTATTTATCTCTCTTTGCCCATCAGTTCAGTTTATTCACCCCTTGCTCCCAAGCCCACTCTCCCACCTTCCTGTAAATCATCACTCTCACTCACTTTTGACCAGCATCTCTCTCTCTCTCTGCTTTCTCTCCAGCCTCACTTCTGCAGGTCTTTGTCTCTTACTGACATGATCTCCTCCGTAAAGAAGTGGAGGGCTTCTCTGTCTTGATACAATTCCACCCAAAACTTAATTCATTCTCTCCCAACCTGCTTTTGGCTCAACAACTCTATTATCAGTCATTGCAGAAACTATAGAAAGCTGGATCTACTGCTTATGATAGTTGTAGGACAGAAGAAGTGTTTTGGCAACACCAAAGGGGGCATTGGGCATGCAAGAGAAATTCAGTGTCTGTGTCTAGGAGAAGGAGGATCATAAATTCCAGCAGTTGGCATCCAGGGAGCGCAATCCTCAAAAGCTTGAGGGAGCTTCCCACAAGATTAAGTTCAGTCTTGGATATTAAATATAAATGAAGCATGCAGTTTTCTTTTTTGTGTGTGTCTGTAATTATTCAATTTGCTTAAGGAAAAGAAGGCAAGAGGGAGAGGAGAAAAAAGAAGGGAACATGTCAGCTTCATGTCAAACAGAAGCATGCTTGTGGCCTGGTCCATTGAAGGAATTTCTCAAAACCACTTCACCTTTGTGGAAATATTCCCCTTGTGAAAGACTGGCTGAACTCACAAGCCATCTTTTCTAGCAAGCTTCTACTTTTCGTTCATAAATTGGTGTCATTTAATTGCTGTAGTATTTCCTCCCTTTGTCTCTAGCTGGGCATGAGTCAACTGAAAATGCGTGTCTCGCATAGCTCTTAGCACATGCAGAAACATTGTGGAGCTGAGAGTGTTTGGGAGTGGTGACTCCTCAAGGGGAGCTGTTGATGGGGTGAATCATTGATCCTGGCCCTCTCTATGGGGATGAAATTCATCCATCCCCAAGGCAACAACCCTTTTTCGCTAGGTTACCGATAGCAATTATGACAGGTGCTACAGAGAACAAAACTGGGGACAACAAAACATAATCGCGTCCACACTGCACAACAAAACACCGTGGTCCTGATCTGGAAGAGAATATAGCAAAGACGGCTGCTGATTCAGCTTTGGCTTCTGAAGCAACCAGCCAGGGTGCCAAATGGGGTGTGTTTTTGTCTTGTGGGCAAATTTTAATCAGGCACCAGGCAGAGTCAACTGACTAATTACTCACAGGCCACTTGCCCCGTACGAAAAGGGAACAATTTTCAATCTTTGACAGATTGGATTGAGCAGGCAATAGAAGTGAAAGCATCTATTGTCCATTATCCAGTCCAGCCCTGAGACTTCCAAATTTTCAGTTACCATGTAGCCTGTTCAGAAAAGGTTTGTTAAGCAACAGCCTCTCTAAACAAATTACATCAAAATTCCTTACACTATGCCACACATTCAACTCGCCTTTCCAAAATGAGCCACATAATAAGTTTCTAACAAGGACACTGGTTATGAACGCTCTCCAGATTTTCTAGGTCAAAGAGGTGAAAGGCAAAGTCAAAATAACTGAAATAAAATATTCTATAAATCATGTGTGTTTACTTGCAAATACCAAAAAGTGAGATATGAAGAGACCTGCTGCTATACTAACCAAAATTCAGCTAACTATTTTGAATTACCATCTTCTTGATGAAAGCAAGATTTAAGGCGCCAGAGTTGGCGTTTGGAAATACCCAAGCAGTTCAAAACCAAACAGAGCTTTGTAGAAGCTGGATCCTTCTTTCCTTTCCCACTCCTTCCTTCGAAATGTATAACATAGACATGGCAAAGAAATGCACTGGGAATGCATGTTGCTCCTTTTTATACAATTAAAGCCCAAAAGTAGAGACCTTTTTCACAGAAACGCTTGCTTAGGTAACCCAGGGATCTAAACTGAGAAGCATAAAATTTCTTAATGCATTTTCAACGAGGAATTTTTTTTCAGATTGCCATCTGTATCTCCTACTTCCTAAAAACATAAGAATCTGAGATTTTTGAAAAGAACGTAATATAATTTCAGCAAATTTTAAGACATGCTATTTCACAGCGCTCCCTCTTTATATTAGCAGATAGGAAAAGAGAAATGTAATTTTGCTGCAGTTTCCTTCTTTAAGACACAGCCCTTATTTTTCTACCTCTCAAATGTGTTCAAACCCATACTTACTGCGAAGACTAGAGCAGTTTATGAATTTTTCAAGGAATATGCTTTGTCAGGAATACAGTTAAAAACATCTCCCATTTCCTAATTTTGCAGGTTTCTATCTGTGATGATGATTTTGCAGTGGTTGAGCGAAACTCATTGAAAATGGATTTTTACTTAGTTAACAAAATGTTGATTTAAAGCAAAAATGAAAAAATGGGAGAGCCAGATTGAAGCTTTAAAATGGGTTCAAAGGGGCTCCAACCTACTTTCTAATATGGGGCATGGACCAGCCCAGTACAAGTGAAGTAGAGAAGAAGGAAATGACTAAGAATGGCAGTGGATGTTCTCATTCAATAAAGACTCGAAGCAGGCTCTGTTGGTGGGCTCCATGGACCCCCAGATGTAATCCTGCCCCCACCCCACACTTCCTGGCCAAAAAAAAAAAGAAAACAGTTGGGGTGGGCTGTGGTACCACTTGTCTTCCTTCTGGGTGAATCCAGAGGAGGAAAGGATCAGGATAAATTATAGGTCCCTGCAAAAGCTCCGTGTGTTTATGATCACGCCATCTGGAAACAGTGATAACTGCACTATTAATGGAGGCATTACTACAGAAGATCTGCCGTGTCTATTAAAACCAGCCATGCTGTGTGCTGGCTCATGATACATGTTTGCTCTAATTTCCTCCCTGACATTTCATTCCTAAAGCTGTCAATAACCCGTTAACCTTCCTGGCACTGAAACTCTAAAACAAAGTCCCATTTCAGCTCTGATTTTGAATCTGAATTGTGATAAGCAGCACCAAAGGCTACGCTTACAATACACAGCTGCTCTAATCTAAATCATGCTATAGCTTGTGGGGTTTTTTCCTTGCTTACACAAAGTTCTTTGCATCATAAACCAGGATACAACAATGTGGTATCCTAAAATTAATTTCTTAATTTGATGGCAAAATAGCAAATATTCTTTACTGGTAAGTGACAGCTTGATCCTGCAGTTTTCGATGGATAGAAGAGTCCTGTAATCAGGGGGATTGCTCACATTCATACAGTTTAAAGCCAGAGAGAAAATTAGATCATCTAGTCTGACCTCCTGCATGCCACAGACCACAGAATTTCAGCCAGTTGCCCCTATTTTGGGCCAGTAACCAGTTTAACAAAAGCATATTTTCCAGAAATTCATTTGACCTTCATTTGGAGTCATCGAGAACTAGACAATGTAGAACTTCACTTGGTTGTTCCACTGTTAATTTCCTTGTGCCTTACTTCTAACTTGAATTTATCTGGTGTTAGTTTTCCACAAAAATACAAGTTATAAGAACAGCAATTATGACTGTCTCCACAATAATGGTAACATTAATGTGAAAAGAACACGTCCAGTCGGGATGTTAAGAAGCCTTTTGGCCACATGCACTGAAACATTTAAGCATCAGCTGATCCAGATAAGCCCATGACCGGATTTACTGAGATGTCTGAGTCAGGTACAAAAGGACACATCTATGGAAGCATTTTAGTTTGGATCAGGGGTGTGGTTTTGAAACAAATCTCCCATTCATCCCCACTTACTGCACATCGGTTTGCACTGTGGCATGATTTCAGAGCACACTAACTGGACACTTTTTGGATAAAACCAAATCAAAAGATGTGCTCCAGCCACTAATAGGCATTCAGTCAACGGGGCCAGGCTAGACCGAGTGCTGGAGTGAAAGTAAACCCACGGAAATGCTCATTGTGAGCATGTCGGGTCAGCACCAACCACTTGTCTTCTACACATCTGCTCCTATTTGTACTACTTGCAAAGCAGTCACAGCCTAATTCTCCCTGACTTTAAAGAAGCTTGAGCCAGCAGCAGCAAAGAATAGAAAATGAAGATCTGGCAAATAATTTCAGAACACTAATGGCAGGAATTAATTTAATTGAAAAATAGCTGGGTATTAATCTATAATCTGAAGAACAATGGCAGTCATCAGAAGGTAATACAGTCAACAAAGTTCCTTTTTTCAGTGGTATCCTTACGTTTCTGAAATAACAAATATTGTAGACTAATTGACCTGTCTCATCCTGAGAAGACCAAGGCAGAAACAAAGGGCCTCTAGAAGAACTGCCAGGAAAAGATAACGGGAGACACTGACACAGAAAAAAGGACAACAAATCTGACCTAATAAATAACAGAATTAAAGATTCAGAAATGGCTGTTCCACAGAATTTCAGAGACAATTAGGATAGTTGGTCTAATTCTTTGTTTCCAGACAATGAGCTTCAATATACTGTCCAAGGGAAGAAGAATAGGAATACATCTTCAGAACTTGCATCCATTTCCCCAGTCCAGAGAGACAGGCCAATTAAGCATTTTATGCTAAAGGAGACTTAAAATGAGAGATGCAATTCCATTCAAGAGCACTTTAAAAAGCTGGTTTTTGTGGCTGCCAAACCAGCAGCAAGCGTCATTCTCAGAAATAAATGTTTCTGCACAGAACAGAAACTACCAAGAAATGAGCAAAGAGGAGGAAGAAGGTGGTTAGATCAATGCTCACTTCAAAATATTTTTTTTTAATTTTTGTTGAGGAAACTTCCTGGACAGTATAAAGATGAATCCATGGGTGACCACGGCAAACTAAGATTTATTACAGAGATATTTAGGGAAGTGACTGACACAGCAGAAGTAAGAACTATTTCAGGCTTAGCTCACCACAGTTTTCTCCATCTTTCAAATGGTATTTCCTGTAAGTATTCACTTCCAGGGGTTGGATGGCAGAAGAGCTATCAGGTCAGCCAGTATGACCTCTTCTATATCACAATTTTGAATTATCTCATCTCTCCAGAACACAATAATAGAATATAACTTTTATGAAGGGAAAAACAGTCACTGGAGATTTCAGTATGGACTTTCAGAAGAGCACAGACCTCTTTTTCGTGTTTTCATGAAAAAAATAAACCAAACCTCCCCTTTTTGCTTCTAATATTTTCAACTTTCCAAGAGACTGATTTATCTATTATGTCTTCTATTTTTGCAATTTGTCCTTTCTGGGATGAAGAACTGAAGTACTGAAAAATTACAAAACCAACAAAGGTATTTATTCCAACCAGGGCCAATTACCAACGTAAAATACACAAAAGCTTTGCTCTGAGCCTCCCAGCAAAGGTCTGTCAATCCAGAAGTCTGAAATACACTGCAGAAAAGAGCAGACAGAGTTCATGCTGAACCAATCAATGACATTTGGGGATGTCCAAGATTGGAAGTAGGTGCTAATTTCAAATTTGATTTTAGGTTTTGGACTGTTTGGGAAGGTAACAAGTTACCTACAAGAGCTTCTCAAAATACAGAGAGAGTCTTTCAATTCCAAATACAACTGGAAGAAAAACGAAATTCCCAACAAACAGGGAATCTGAAAAGAAATACAAGGTGATTTTAAAAACCTTGTAAGGTTCCGAGAAGTCGTTTTTGTCTTGACTCTTTGGCTGGTGATGCTGGATATACGCAAACAGTAATCAGTTCCAGGCCTGCAGTAGCAGCACTCACTCATAATAGAATAAAATTATAGCTTACATAGGAACTCAGAATTGAGAAAATCTCTGACTATTTGGCAAAGGAAAGTATCAGGAAAGCAGAGGGGTGGAGAGGGAAAGGTTGTAAGGAATAAGAAAAGAAAATTATACTCTTCAGACAAATTAGACAATATAGGAAAGAAGAGGGGCAGAAGGACAGCAACAGCAGAAGGATCACAAAGCAAGCTCAAGAATAATGGACATAGCACAAGTCAAAGAATTTGACAATGGGTATGTTCAAGGAACTTGGTCCATACAACATTATTTGTGGTGAAATGTCCATGCCACTGTAGTTAGTTTTCACTAATATATCAACACATTCTCTGACGGACTGGCACATGTACATGACAGTCTTGAAAATGAAATTCAATATACTCTTGTCCCCACTGGAAACCTCACCTTCTTTCACAGTCCCTGCTAATGTAACCAGTTGAGCCTGGAAAGATGCCATATGTGATCATCTCTGCTATTACAGCTTTCTTCGTCGATGCTGGAAACAAAACCTCAGGCATGATAATACCAAGAGTTAACACACACCAGCACTGCTATGCCAGCTCAAACCAGTTACATTTTTCTGACTCTGTGGTGGTTTTGAGTTTTCCTTCCCTCCTTCCCCCTCCTCTGATCACGGACACACATGGCTACCCAAAAGCAGCAAAGCCTTTCTACCAAAATTACTCTCCTTTAGTAACAAGACCGCAACAGACTGAAACACACAACACTGTCTGCCACCACCCTATTCTGGTTGATTGTCTTTTAATAGCTACAATAAAGTTGTGCAAAGGAATAATATTCCACATCCTCGGTTCACTGATGAAGGGTCTAGAGCAAAGGCTTATGAGGAGCGGCTGAGGGAACGGGGGTTGTTTAGTCTGGAGAAAAGGAGGCTCAGGGGAGACCTTATCACTCTCTACAACTACCTGAAAGGAGGTTGTAGAGAGATGGGGGTCGGTTTCTTCTCCAGGACAAGAGGAAATGGCCTCAAGTTGCACCAGGGGAGGTTTCTATGTTAGGAGGAATTTCTTCAACAAAAGGGTCATCAAGCTCTGGAACAGGCTGCCTAGGGAAGTGGCGGAGTCCCCATCCCTGGAGATATTTAAAAGACATGTAGATGTGGTGCTGAGGGACATTGTTTAGGGGTGGGCTTGGCAGTGCTGGGTTAACTTGATGATCTTAAAGGTCTTTTCCAACCTAAACGATTCTATGATGCTGTAATGCTGCCAGGCAGTATAAGGACAATCCCAAAGGAAAGTTTGTCTGAGCTGAATCTGCTACTTTGTGAGTAAAACAGGAAGTTCAGTCCCCTTTTATTGTACCTTTTTCTTTTTGAAAGGCTGCCCTAACGGTTCCAAGTTGAGTTGAAGCAAAGTTATTAATGTCAAGAAGCCAAGATCTTTCACCATGCCTTGCTGAATGAGGAAGGAAGAAAAGTTTGTAGTCAGCTGTCCTTTGCTTCTCCAGGCTAGCTTTGAGCCAAAGAAGCAGGAAGAGGAGAAAGATGAATAAGTGAAAAGGGATGATGTTTATCTTTTAACAAAATCACAATGTTCTGCTCCTAGCTCTAGTAGCCAAGACTTGCTGTTGCATCTTTAAGACAGATAGTCTCTTCTCGGAGAGACGACAGGCTAATTATAGTGCTCCTGCCAGAGGGAACTCACACATGCAAACCATTATGTAAAATATAATTTTTTTCTTTAAGAATGCTCAAGATCATTAGACATGGTTTTTTCAATGCTAGAAAATCAAGCCAAAAATGAAAATAAACAGTTTCAAGTATTTGCAACATAATTCCCTCATGCATTTATGGAAATATAGTAAAAAGCGCCTTAAAAATGTGGTTTGACATTTCATGCTGCTCTGTTTTTCTGTTTTTCCAGTTCTCAACATTTGCCCTCTTGTCCTGTATCATTTCAGTTCCACTACAGTTTGGAAGAGGTGATTGTGTTAGCCTTTGTCACTTACAGTGCTTTCCGGCCTTGTTTCAACTGATGGGTCACTGAAAACATCACAAGGAATTGCCATAAATGATGGAAATGCTTTATAAATTCCGTTCTGCATAAAGCAAATGTAAACCCATTGTATGCAAACATGATAGGACCGTTCACCAAGATAATTACATGTACAGCACTGCTTCCCTAGCGATGTGCTAAATTAAGGCTAAAGTGATGATCTACTTCATTCAACATGGAAATACCATCCCTCTTTCCATGCGCCCCTTCCTCCAGAAGAAAGAGTTTGTTTGATACGCTGCCATTTTAAAGAGCAATCCTCACTTTAAGACAAATATGGAACAAATGCACCAAGTCTGGCTATGATGATGATGTCAAACGGCTTCACCTCTGTTTTATGCACAGAGAACTGAACTCCCGCCTATCTAAACTAATTGGTATTTTAAAGGCTCTGTCTAGTTTACAAAGCATGGGACTATTGACAAACCAAACACCATGGTCTAATGGATTAAGCAAGCAACTGCATGCCACAAATTCCTGAGTTTTAATTCAGGCTCTCCTGGTGCTCACCTACTTGTTCCATAAAATTGAGATAATATTTATCCTCTACTTCATGAGGGTGTTGTGAGAGTGAGTAAATGTTTGGACAGCTCTTCAAAAGGTCAGGTCATAACCAGGCACTTGTATTTTACTGGAGTAAACTGTTTCCTCAGATTCCCATGATATGATCATGGCCTCCTTCTCCAGAGCCTCTCAGATCAGTTCATAACGACCATCCACATGCCTAAACTTAGGCACTGATTTGGGGCTTCAGAGTGATTTCACCTGTAAATTCATTATGTATATAAATTATGCCCCTGCCACAGGAATAATTCAGAAAACATAAGTGCTAAGAAACTTTCCATTTATTACTGATCTTAAGCCAGAAGCATGATACCTCCCATTGCGTTGGTATTGTCATTTAACAGCTGAGTTGCATAAAAACATAAAGGGGAAAGATAATTTCTGTAATAGAAAATGTTTTAAGAAACACTTTCTTCTAGATACTTCAGCAATTGATGCTCTATAAAGGTTTAAAATAAAAGCTTTAAAATCCCATGCTTTATTAGATGGGCAATTCCAGAGACTCGACACACTGTAAAATCCCATCAGTGCTTAGTTTTCAACAAACAAGTCACACATACGGAAAAAAGATTCTAGACCAAGGCAGGAGGCTAAAAGAGGTTAAATCGGTTACAACCAGGTTTTTCCTCAGTTTTAACTCATAAGTGATGACATAAAACCCAGAAAAAAACAGCTCCAACTCGAAAATGATTTAAATTTGCCAGCTCCAGCCATTTCTGGAAGCATGCCAGCCTTAATTTGGATTTAGGCTTCTCTGAGTTTGCACAGCTCTAACTTTAACCTGCTGCAGCCTACAAAGTGGACCTGGTTAAGAGACACAAAAAATATTCCACATAATTCGACACAAGTGACAGTCTGTTCTCTCCAGGTACCTGAGCGCAGGATCAAACTGTTTGAGTTGCTTCGTTCCAGGAGAGGGTGGTGCTGTGTCTTTATGAGCAAAGCTGTCTGCCTTTGAAATGCCTTCTGTACTGATCTAACGCTGCCCAAGGATCATGCTCACAAGAAGGAACAGGACTTGTTTTCCAGGAGGGAACATTTTCAGAGTCAAGCTTGTAATTTGTATTTCCAAATCTCCAAATTCAACAATTTCTCAGCCTCTATAAACTTGCAGATGGAAAGGTCCTATATTTGGAATAAATAATGTCTAAGCTTCACCTTCATTGCAGGGCACTTTCTGTCAGAAGAGTGCTATATCCTGACTCCTGGAATAGACAGAAGCCCTTTGTAGTAAAGCTATCACACCAGCTGTTCCATGCCTGCAGCAAAGGAGGTTAGCATTAAGAGTACTACAGAAGAATTGGGAGAAAAAAAAAAGAAGAAAATACCCTGACAAGCATCGATCAGGAATGCCAATAGCTCTCTCAGGATCCTGCCTGAAATTCAAGGATATTTTTTATTTTAATACGTAGAAATGAACCTTTGTACTTGTTAAAAATAAATCACAACATTGAAACATAAGTACATTTTTCTTTTTACTATTTTTCCCCAAATCTGCTGGTTATTAAAACATTGCTGTGTAAATAAAAAAGGTTATGCTTTATAACTTGCCTTCTCCTTTCCCTGCTTACACACACAATGCGATCATTGTTTGATTACACTCATCCTCATAGCAACAGGCTTTGATGTCACGCTGCAAGTGCTATGACTTCATTATATGTACACAGAACACAGAGGATTGTGTGAAAATACGACCTACGCAATAGTGCAGGCATTGTGTGGGTACCTACCTACACAACAGATACCCAGTACCCGAATCAAAAACCAGCAGAAGCTTTGGAGCAGGTCTCTAACCATCAGGAGCATACAGCAAACATATAGACCACATTGGGATACACAAGAACAGCAGTTACAGCTGCACAGTGTTTGATCAAAGCGTGGTTTGACATCAGTAGAGAAGATAAAAGATGCCCTTACAGGAAAGCAAAATGGAAAAAAAAATAAAATTGCTTGTTTGTGTGCTACGTGTCAACAGCAAGTAGGCACTATCATCATCAACATCTGTAGTTCACACAAACCCCGAGCTAAGCGCTAGTGGCATCTGCAGCGTAGAGTAAGACAGGGCAACCTTACACAATGCTGAAGCCTACAAAAGCAGAGACTATGATATTCTTCTTCTTACTACGATTAGTAATAAGCATCGCCTAAAAAGGTGCATCAGATACTGAATGCTGTTGAAAAGGATCTAAGGTGGTGGAGTTGTGCAGTTCTTAAAGATGACTGCATTTTCTGTGCGTTAATATTTAAGAATGACTTATTTAGCAAACACAACTGGCCCCATCAAGTTACTGAGTGGAAGGCACCCTCTTTTGTAGATCAAGCAGCGTGTGGTAACAGCATGGAGACTGCACATGGGGCTGCTCTGAGGGCCTGGGTTTAAGACTTCAGCTTTAGAGCAGCCAACGACACTAAGGCTTGACCTCCAGTTAAAACAGTCTCAGGGAATATTCCTGGACTCTCAAAAATCCCCTTTATGCTTAAATTGCTCGAATGCTTTTGGCACAGGACAAATACTATTCCCCAAAGCCAGGACACAGCTCAGAGGTGTGCGGGGACCAGAAACCATTCTCCGAAGGCGGTTTGGAGATGGCCACCCTATTTGGAGGATAAGGAAATGGAATAATATGGACATGGGCCCTTCCATGCTTGTTAGCCTCAATGTCAGAGAGCACAGACCGTTATCTCCTGGTACAGGCATAGCTTTATGCAGACAGCTCCCTAGGCTCCTCTGAAAACCTCAGCCCAGATAGCTGGGAAGGCGTCCTAATTGAGTAGTTAATAATTGCAGTGCAAGCAAGCATACTTTCTAACTTAAAAGCTATTATTTTAATATCCACACGAGAAACATGCTTTGTTGAGGAAGCTGAATATGAGGCAAAACAGGTATCTTTGTGTTGCCATGCAGGCTGTGTTTATATGCTGATAAGGTCTTGTTCCACTAACAAGGGGGGAGAAAAAAAAAGAGCCTTTGCTTTGAGAAAAGCTAACTGCTTTATCTGACAGAGCCTCCCAGAAAAGCAGTGTCCTTGTGCATTACGTGGGCAGCCTGCCAGCTTGAGCTAAATTGCCTACAAGGAAGAAGACATAATATTACAGTTAATATTGGAAAACACTGTAATTTGCTTTTTGCTTGCAATTTTATCTGACAAAAACAAGGTGGTTGGGGAAAAGAAACAACACGAGGTGCGGCTGGCTGCTGGCAACTCCTTAACCCTATCTAGTGAGGAAAGCTTTGCTCGCTTCAGAGCGAACTATCACAGGGCCAATAAGGACTGGCTCAATCAAAACATGATGCTGAGCAATCTGTTCATCAGGATGAGAGCGCGAACAGCCCAGGATGGGAGAGTTTAGAGTGGATGAATAGCAGGACAAGGTAGAGAGAAGGTGAACAAGGATCTCCTATTTCATCTCTCATGTACGAGAAGACAGGAAAATCTTTAATCCTACCAGTGAGATAGTTTAATACAGGTATTTATGTGAACACTGAGATGAGATACATTTCTGTTCTAGGAAAACCTCTTTCTAGGAAGTGTAACTAACTAAGAATCAAAGAATCACAGAATCATAGAATGTTAGGGGTTGGAAGGGACCTCTGGAGATCATCAAGTCCAACCCCCCTGCCAAGCAGGACCATAGAATCTAGGGCAGGTTACACAGGAACGCATCCAGATGGGTCTTGAAAGTCTCCAGAGAAGGAGACTCCACAACCTCTCTGGGGAGCCCGTTCCAGTGCTCTGTCACCCTCACAGTCAAGAAGTTCCTCCTCATGTTAAGGTGGAACTTCCTGTGCTCTAGCTTGCATCCATCACAGATGATGAGAGAAACATCATAGTGATTGTGCTAGAGTTTTGGTCACTATTTATTCTTCCTTCTATTTTCTCTGTTCAGTCTTGAAAGCTATCTGTGACATTCTTTACACTTCATTGGTATAATTACATCCCATACTTGAGTGTCTCAAAGGATATAGGGCACTTCAGAGATCCAATGCAGAGCCCAAACAACCAAAGCCAAAAAGAAGGGAAAAGAGAGACAGGTCGTGGATGTCAATAATAAGATCATTAAACACAGAAGCAAATGACATTGTGATCTAGCAAGGACTCTCTGGAGCTGTTCTGGATGGGTATGTAAATTCAGCTTCAGCTTGTGGATGAGCATATTGAACTTCTTCATATTTAGATTTTTTGGTTTTTTTTAAACTTGCACATCACATTACCTGGTTAAATTGTGTATTTTGGGTATATGTGTAATGTAGTGAATATTTTGGTTTAAGCTGTAATTTGCAACAGGCAGAGCATTTCTGGGCAATTATAACATGTCTCTGGTAGGGTTTTAAGGCATGAAGCCAAAAGAGTGGATGACTTAAACTACCCGAGATGTGCAATAATCCCCCAGAAATGCTCTGGATTGTCTTATAACTATTACACAATGGGATATTCATATTATGCATATAAATAACAGTTATGGCTTGTACTTAGTAAGCCTTATTCACATACATCAGTACAGCCCGTTAGCAGCAAACCTACATGTTCAATTCCATAAGAAATTTCTTCCAGTTTAACAGCTGCCACCTCTCCAACCCTAAATCACCTTCACCAAGACTCATAAAGGTGGCTTCATGATCAAAACTAATGGGTATACTTGTATCCTACTCATCCTGGTTTGTTTAGCTGCTTTGGATACGGTTGGTGTATATCCTTAAAACCACAGCTTCCTTTAGCAGTCATGACTTCCACTTCTCATCATCCCTTTAGGATCACCCTTTAAGAGACATACTTCAGTCCTTTTCTCTGGGGGCTAAAGTAATTCAACCTTCTTCTATTTATCTTCTATGTTATTTTGAACATTTAATTTCTGCGCTCCCTTGAGCTAATGACATGTGCACCAGTTGTGCTTACATCTGCCTTTGGGCTGCTCTCTCATATCTTCTGTCTGATCCTGCCATTCCATCATAGACCTTGGTGGCTCCAACTAAATATTTCTCATTTTAATCCACTTTACACACCTAAAATGAGACTTGCATTCATACACTGCTTAGCTCAACGGGGTTTCAAGTGCCACTTAAGAGCCTTGGGCTGTGATTTTAGCAGACATGACAAAAAATGACAGAAATCTCCAACAGTATTAAGAATTTTCAAATCCATCAATTACTTAAACTTCCGTGTGCCATGCTTTCCTGTATTTAGGTTGCAAGTACATATCTCTCTATTTATAACACCGAATCTGATTCCTATTAAGCATACTTTTAAAATGCAGTTCTTTTTCTATCCAGTTCTTGACACATAACTTGTTTAAAGGGATAGGATGTAATAACACTGTACAGAACTGCTGCTGCTGTTAAACAAAACTTTTAAACCCCCCACTTTTAAAATTCATACAATACATTTAGAAACAAAAAAATATTCTACCTATATAGAGTTTTCAAATGCTTACTATTCATATAAGATGGAAAAACCCAACAGAAAAATCAACTTCTGTCTTAAAATATTTGTACTAATTACTGCTATAAGCAAGAACTCTCATAGCTGCTACTGAGCGAGAGAAAAAAATATTATTTGTTTTACTTTTTTAATAAATCTAAGAATATGTTTAGTATAGTAAGTTCCAGCTCTTTTCTTACCCTCAGTTTTTTAATCTGTATTCTATATTTTATTCACTGAGAACAGAAAGAAAATACATTTACACAACTAATAAAATGTGATTATAAAACTGTTACGAAAAATCAGAGGCATGATGGAGATCAAAACCACTTTTAAGATGACCAGCAAGTATTGAGATATGCAACAAAAACCTGAAAATAGTATTCTGGATATAAAAATGGAATGAATTATTAATATTTTAGGCTTAAGAAAACATACATAATTTGTACTGTATCTTAACAATCCTATCATTAAGTCATTACAGTGTTAACATCACCTGCTATATGAATTCAAAGATATTAATTTTTTTTTCTCTAATTTAAGGCGCATTAATCTCAATTAACTCTTTTCAATTTTAGACCATCAACATCTCTCAATCTGAGCTAGTCAGCTCCACCACCATTTATAGTCAGCATTGAGAAATATGCTGGTTAGAAGATCATGCATCTCTGAAAGTGTCTTCTCCTGCATGAATACATTTGGCAAAATGAATTCTGACCTCATTGCTTTGGAAAATCCAAACTACTTTAGTTTAACCATATAAAACTCCACAATTTAGTTGATACATATGTTATTTTAATCATGTTAGTCATATAAAGTTGAGCTTTCGGAAAAAAAAAAANNAAAAAAAAAAAAAAGAGTGGCTAATCATGAGCATTTTCATCAAGTGATAAATTATTAGTGGCTTTCTTTAAATATCAAGCCAGTTGTCAACAAATCAGACTGTTAACTGAAACGCCTGAAACTGTAGTTCCTTTTTTTCCAATGGCTGCAAAGTCCAGTAACCAATATTCTTAAAGAATGACTTGTCATATAAGCAACCCTCCCAACTTAGTGCACCTTAAAGACGGGAGTTCTCAGCATGAAAACAGGAGTGCACAGATTTCTTTTTAAAAGCTGGGCAAATTAAATTCCCAAAGTAGAATTGTTCTGAATTTACACACCTTACAAACTAGAAAGTGAACAGTTCAGAAAAGCATACACCTTTCTTTCATGGGTAGGATGACAAAAACATTACCCTTCTAAAGTCCGAGGGTATAATGAGCATGCAGAGAGACATCTCTGTGGCTTTCTTAGACCACACAACAATATATTCAAGATGCAGCACTGGACTGCATCCCCTGAAAGTGCATCCTACGACACAAATTTTGTTGTTTTTTTAAAAAATGTATGTAACATCTAAATTAGGCACAGCAGTATCCTCCTATAACACAAGCGAACTGGTACAGCTGCAGCCATCTGGGTCCCTGCTGAGTAAGAGCACATGGGTGGCCCTGCAGCCTGGTCCAGCTTGGCACACTAAACAGCACACAATCTGGGGATGCATTTCCAGATGACCTATCGTGCCTTCTCAGGATAAGCAATGCACCTTATAGTTTGGAAAATGTCATTTTCAGCATTCTGACAGTCCCAGGATTGGTATTAGTAGTGTGTAGAGACCACAGATTAATCTGGCTGCACAGCCGAGAAAAGCAACTTTCCGATAGAATCTTGAATAATTATTATTATTCCTCCCACTTTGCTAGGGAAGGCAGATAGAGAACATATATTCTGCTAGTGAAGCCTTGGCCTAGGGAAGCGTACAACTGCTACTGCCTTGGAGTTTGGCTTACGAAAATGAAAGAAGCGACAAGTAGATAACCAAATGGATTCTGAAATGTTCATTCCAGAAAAGATATCTCAAAAAATAACCTTGAAGCCACAAAACAACCGCTTACCAAGTCTTGCTCCACTTTGTTATGAACACTTTGACTCAGTGCTAAATTAAGAAATATGCCTCAACAAGGAGCAGGCCACGAGATATGTTATCAGGTTGTAATGAAGTAGCAGGCACATCTAGCCACCAAGAACAACAACCTTGTAAGAAACTCACTCAGAAAAACACGTCTCAAGTTTTTGTTTTGTAAAGGCTCACCTCTGACTGATCTTTTCTGAAGCACAAACTCCTGGCAGAAGGACTGACTACACTCTTTGTGGCCCATGGATCCCTGGTAAGGAAACCATGGTATATTTTATGTTGCCTTTATTGAATCTACTTCATTCATGTGAATTACATCCATAACACTCCAGTAAGTCACCTATCTGCAAAGCCTGGGAGGTAGAAAATGACAGCAAATTCAGCCTTTTGCACATTGACTTGAATTTCAGACTTCATAAAAACCTACAGTTCTGAAAGGGGAGGATCATCTTAACTACATTTTGAGCCCAGATGATGACAGACTAGCTGAGCTTCCGGTGAAGTCCTATCAACACTTTGGTGGTTGGCAGCACAGCTACTGTGATCAATTAGGCAAATTAAAACTATATGGCATGCAGACTTCGTGTGCAATCCGTAACATGGTTAGAAGGGAGGCAAATGTGTTACAGCATGATTTTAACTGTAACGGGTACATCTACAAAGCCTTTAGAATGCAAGTCTTGAATCCAGAGAATGATGAGAAGACAGGAAATTTAAAAGTACTGTCGCGGTAAAATGCTCTCAACAACACTGACATTTATAGACTCACCAAGGCTGGAAGGCATCTCTAGAGACTGTCTAGTCCAATCCCCTGCTCAAAGCAGGATTACATAGAGTAGGTTACTCAGAGATGTGTCCACTTGGGTTTGGAATATCTCAAAAACTGGAGACTCCAGAGCCTCTCTGGGCAGCCTGTTCCCATGTTTGATTACCCTCACAGTGAAAATTGTTTTTAATTTGAAGTGTGATTTCCTGTATTTCAATCTGTGCCCAGTGCCTCTTGTATTTTCACAAGGAAACACTGAAAAATGTCTGGCCCTGTCTTCCTCACTCCTCCCTAATCAAGTATTTAGACAACTTGATCAAGTTCCCCTGACACTTCTCCTGGCTGAACTGTCCCAGCTCTGTTTGTCCTCATATGAGGGATGATCCACTCGCCTAATCATCTTAGAGGCCCTTCACTGGACTTGTTCCTGTATGCTCACGTATCTCTTGTACTGGGAGGACCAGCAGTGGACCCAGCACTCTAGATGGGTCTAACCAGTGCTGAGTAGAGAGGAAGGATCACCTTCCTGCTAGCAAAGCCCTGCCTAACGCAGCCCAGGGTGCTGTTGGTCTTCTTTGCCACCAGAGCACATTGCTAGCACATAGTTTGGTATACACCAAGACCTCCAGGCCCTTTCCTACAAGGATGCTTTTTCACATGCTTCCCTGTGGAAAGACCCCACATAAAATGCAACAAGAGTCCAGTATAGGCTCAAAACCTGAATATAAGCCACCCTGAGGACAGTATCGTGCCACACCAACCAGGTATAAGTGAAAACAAGTAAGTGAATGGGACACGGGCAAGAGAGGGCACCGTACTGCAGATTTTTCTAACAAACTATTTTTCAATATAAACACAGCCACACCACCACAAGATCAATATTTGCTGGGCAAAAAGAGAAGGTGTCAAACTTTATAATCCTCACAGAAAATAGATATAAGACAATAGAAGATGGAAAAGTACCAGTTTAAGCACTAGGCCAAAAGCAAAACCCTGGGCCAGATATTGCTAAACTTGGGGAAACTTCAGACGCAGAAGTGAGTGAAGCAGCATGACTCCCATGTCACCCAAACTAAAACTTAAACCCAACGGCTCAAGGATTTTAAGAAGGATTTCAAAGGCAGAGTCAAGCCTGCAGTGCATCAAATGGAAAATTCCTCTGAACATGGAGGAAATGGGCTTCCACATTTCAGCATTTCTTTGCAAACAGAAAGCTTAAAAGTGAGGTTAAAGGCAAGTGTGTGTGGACAGAGGTCTGCAGTGATGAGGTCTGCAATGATTCCACATACTCAATGCTATGTGAAATCACACACAGTGAGAAAGATCTACCAAGAAGAAAGAGTTTTCCTTTGCGTTAGGATCAGGATTGTTTATATTTTAGTTTGATCTTGTTAAGACACCCCAGAGATGAAGTTAAAAATACTAAAGATTAACTTGGTTCTCCTGGTTCAAGGTTGAGTTTTCACATTGCTTATATTGAAAGTATCTGTTAATAATTTATCTTCATTTAAATTGCTGCTTTATGATGTTTATAATTATTTATTTTAATGCTGCAATGCTGAGTCCATACTCACAGCCCATGACCCTACTGTCTAAAGTACAAGAGGAATAGTAAACAAAATAAAACTTCTTCCTGAGACATTAACAATCTGCATGTAAGGGCAAAAGTCACACACAGAAAAAAAAAGAAAATGCAAAGAAAAAAAAATGTACACCGGCATGACTGATGTCAGCACACTGACAACCTAATTACTGACAAGGTTTTTGTAAGCATTGTGGAAAAAGGAGTGTTTTGAAGGAAGCATTTGAAGGATGGTAAAATAGTTTTGTTGATATTTATCAGTTCCTCACAAGCATGAGGGCCTGAACATTAGAAAGCATAAATATTCTTGTTTTGTTTTTAAACAAAGTAGTGTAAGTGGCCAAACAATACCATAATAATAATGTCACAAAACTATGCAATTCTGTTTCCTTTCTGAAACAACATAATACTATACAGAGATCTTCCCATATACATCAATTAGTAAGAGAGGGCATGCGGGGGGGGGCTAGTAATCTGGTGCACTCCCATGATTGCCACAACATTTGGTGTCTCCTTCATACACTTTTTTTGTGACCATTAAAGGCCTCCATCAATGGAGTCATGAAGTTGGAGGTTCAGCAAGTACACCTCTGACGAGTGGTCTGTCCACCTCATATTATAGGGAAATTTGAAAGTCCTCCTGGTTGTACCATTTCCTAACGCAGTCATGGTCACCATGCTACCTGCAACATGCAGGTGTTTGAATCCCTTCTTCTCCACCTAAATCCATTCCTGCTGGTTAGCATGGGAGACAGAACGAGGTTTAAACCAAGAGATTATCCTGTTATCTCTCCTAGTATGGGAACATCTACCGTTTTTGCAGAAACACAGCATAGAGCTGCTGATGCTGGAACGGAGTGTTGCTTAAATACTCAGTTTAGATCTACCTGCTCCATTTGTGTCTGTGGCTACAGTAAAGATTTTAACAAACATAGAATAAAAATACATGTATGTGCTCAGTATATTTAGCACTTACATCTATTCATTAAAAATTAACCAACTATATTAGAAAATGATACTGAGCCAAAACATTAATGCAGTCTCTTCCACATGCCAAAACCTTGTGTGGGTATGCGCATAAAGAATGTCCATACTCAGAGAGAGACACTAACATCTTGTAATGCAATATGTTTCTGTTATACACACTCCAGACTTCCTAACAGCTGCACATTTTAATATACATAAACCCATACTTGAAAAATAATAAAACGTATTAGTTTTCCACATTAGGCATTTATGACCTAATTTAGGAGAGCATTACATCTTTATAACTTTTAAAAGACCCATTTTGATAAAACATCCCCATAAACAGACTGAGAAAATCAGGGTAACAAGCATCTGTTGCTGCGTTGTTTTCTTAATGGGGTAATAAAATAATAACACATTTTTATAACTTTTCGCAACAATATAAAGTATTAAAATTTAAACTGATATTGAAAAATGTTCTCATGGTCCACTTTATTTTATTTTTCCACTATGTAAAGTTACAGTACTTACTAGATTAATATCAATATGTCTTAATTATGTTGACACAATGGAAATTTGCCAAACACATTCAAAGAATGGAAATAACTTGTTATTTCCACTACTCTAATTAAAGTGGTGTATTTAGCCCATTTTATTCCCAATATAAGAGTAATATGAATATTTATATGAACATATAGAGATACCGCATATAGAAATAATGACTCAAATTTTCTAAGGGTTTGAAAAAAGGGGTTATTCCATTGACATTTAAAAACAAT
>VZZY01016999.1:0-14752 GCA_013400335.1 Eurystomus gularis | reverse complement strand
ATGCTTAATTATGTTTTCCGAAGAAAAGAATAATCCAAGATGATGTGTTAGAAGTTACAGTATCAGTATAGTCTTTAACATTACCGGGCAGAAACAGACTAAGGATGAAATAAGTTACAGTATTTCTGAGGGAAAACCACTCATAATACAGAAGATGGGAAAAATGAGCATGGAGTAAGAATGGCCATTTTCAATCAGAAATTCTTAATCCTTCTCTGATATGGTCAATTAATAATTATTTGCAGTATTCCTGTTTTGCTATCTGTCTTAGTCAATTAACTATAACATTAGTTCACAGGAATTTAACACGCAACTATCTTCATTTGGATGAGGAAGCTTCTCTGGCTTCATATCAAACTTGGCTGAATGTTATAAGATAAGTTTGTTTGCAAAAATTATGTAAAAAAGGAGAGAGCAGACAATGAAAAGATCATACAGAAAAACAAACATGGAATGAGTAGAATCACAAGTAAAAATATAGTTATTTTATGAGTAATTACAGGGCATCTGTGCAGTGTCAATAAGAAGATATCCTGTATTGTACATTTCAGATAACCGTAGAGAAAGCAGCTTTTTAGATTCTGGTAACTTAATTGTTTCAGAAACAAAGTAACTCTGTTTCAGACACTTGAATACCTTCTCTAAATTCAACTTTGATACCAAACTGAAAATGCTTTCGGTTATCTGAAGGCAGCTCTAGCATGATTTTGGGCTTGTTAAGACTTTAAAAACAAACAAACAAACAAACAAAAAACCAAAACCAACAGCCTAACCATTTTTTTCAGCTGTTTTGAATTCTCAGTGAAGCAGGAATAATGTGAAAACTGTGCAGAGGCATGTAAGGGGGTGGTGGCAGTAAATATATCTCTAAGAATTCCAAGAGTTTTAAGAGTTATATCCTGGAAAAGGGAGAAATTGTCTCCCTAAGATGTGAACTATTGGACAAGATGTGGTTCTGTTCCTGAGTTTGCTATACAGGCTGGTGTTCTTTGGACCAGCCACCTGTGGCTGCTTTCAAAATACTGTGTTCGGAATGGAAATATTTGATACTTTCATATTCACTTTCTTTCTTCTTCATATCCACAAATATAGCAAAAGGAATGTGTCAGTTTTTTTCACGTTCATCTATTCTTCATATTCATTAAAGCTATCTGATTTTTGACAACCAGATAACTTCTATTTTAATATTTTAAAGAAGGAAAAAAATCATAATTAGCTAATTATGTTCACCCTACTGAATTGATAGTAAAGAACCTTCACAGTTCACCAGATCCTTGTCAGCCTTTAAAATCCTTTTCTGATTTCTATCAGCATTATCATGCTGATAACTGTGCCTGTAAGAACACTAGCTGAAGTCACTGGGGCTCCATAAGATGTTATAAAGAGAAACTTATAGTCAGACCTCTTCCCTAAAAATGGAAAGAGCAGAAGCCTTTGTTATCTTCCCATCACAATGACCCACAAGAGACAGAATAATTTCCTCGTTGTTTGAGTACTTTCAGAATTATGAAGAATCATAGAGATAGGATGATATGCATAAAATAATAGTATTTCTAATGCCTATTACTCCTAATTACAACATTAAGTGCTAGCTGCAGGTTTCTTTAAAACCTTCAGCTTCTTTGTCCCAGATATTGGGTTTCACAACTGCAAGATAAGTAACATTTCCAGTATCAGAGATATAAAATAGAAACAAGAAACTAAATAAATTTTCATCATCAAGACTGTGCAGTGATTCATGGAAGAAACATATGTTAAACTCTAAGTTAATTGAGTAACACTACTTAAATAACTACTACTTTAAAGGGAAGTTTCAGCAATTTTCTCAAAAAACATGCTGGCATTCAGGAAAAAGCACTGCATAGCCAAAGGACTGCAAAGTAGTGCCTTATGTTAGTAAATGAATTTGCCTGTAATTATCCTGTAGAGACCATGTGGGTGTTAGGTCAATAGTTCATGTACTGTGTTCATCAATAACCTCCAACAGTTCTTGAACTAAACTCTAAGCAAACTGTTCTTGAACTTCCTTGATAAAAAGCCATACAAGTGCTCATTTTTCTTCTGCATTGATCTCGTATACAGTAGCTATTCTAATTGTGTATAAATTGAAAGCTGGAGAGTATGGTGAATCATCTTCAGATTTTAGATTAGACAAATAGCAGCTCTATAGTGTGCCAGCACATATAGCTAAATAAATGAGCTTGATGTAATTGTGTATACTTAAATGTAAGCTATATAGGACATGCAATTAATGAAGTACATAATGCTAAACATTAGCAGTACTAAATGATCTGTTTATCATTTACATCAAATAATCTTTTCCCATTACAATGCTAACATTCCATAATAAATATAAGCCCCTTGTCTCAAAATGAAAATACCAATTTACTGGCTTGCCATTATAATGTTAATGATAGCAATACTCTGGAAAGGAAAAATGAAATGAAAATATGTATTATCCAAAGTGTGTTCCCCAACCTTCCTTTTTGAATAAAGACTGTTCTAGTTAGGTCATATGGCAAAATAAACTGATAAAATAATTTACTTTCTTTTTTTAAGATTCTTTACAATTTAATTTACATGTTGATTATATAGCTGGAAAAAAAAATCTCCCAATTTGATTAAGTAAAGAAGAAAGTGCCTAAGAGTAAATTGATATGTGAAATTGGAGAATGCACTTCATCTAATTGTAATAAACTACACTGATGAGGTTTGTTTAGTAAGAAAAAAACCCTTCTGACCTTTTGATTTAGTGTAGAGTAGAACACATTATATCTGCCTCTTTTTAAAGTATTCTCATTATGTTCAGCAAAAGCAAGCACTTCTCTAACACTTGGTCAAAGTTAAAAAATAATGGAAAAATAAAGGCTTTTAGATTAGTTGAAGTGGTAGTTATGTACAGTGCTTGTAACGTTTTGTTTTTAACCGTTGTTTTTGTTGTTAGACATAAATGACAAGAAGGAACAATTGTAGTCTGACATTTTCTTCAAACACTATTTGTGAATGTTTTGTCTATTAATATGCTTCATGAATTTTGCAATATGTGAGACAGTATGGATTTTTTTTCCACTTTCAATGAAATTAAGATATTTTTGTTAGTGACTTGTATTTTGCTTGTTCATATTCAAGAATATTATATACACACTGAGTTATTTCATTTGAGATAATAATACAGATTAGAAGAATTTTCTGGAAGGTGTGAATAGATGGGGGGAAAAAACAATAAAACTCAAAATAAGATACTAAATTTTAAAAGATCTGAAACTTCAGTTCTACTAATCATCTGAATTCCACTGGAACTGATACATGAGCATATATATGTTAAATGAATCTAGGAAATGGCTCTGAGTAATAGCAATAAAACCAGCTATGTGGGATGGCATTTTGTTTAGAGAAGTACATTTTTCATCTCTATAATGTGGTATACAAGAGAATAGACACTCAGAAAGATTGAAGTATCCAAAGATATTCATAGCTGTAACACCAGATTTTAACTATCTGACACAAAAGTGTCAGAGAGGAAAAGGAATACTAACCAACATGACGTGACCACTGAGATTTGCAGTGTTATTTTATGTCCTTTTTTTTTATTTTGTCTATTTCTGAATGATTTTTTTTTTTCAAGTGGACTATGTGATTTATTTTCTTTCCTAGGATGCATGGCATATCTGCTCATCTCAATGGTCACTACAACTTTGTCATCTCACTGTTTTCCTTAATCACTTCTGTTTCTTTATCCTAAATGTAGTTTACAGTCAACAAACTAAAAAAGCCCTCTAATGTGTCAGTCAGGCAATATTATCAACTTTCCAAAAGTCACTGCTGTTTTCAGTTATATCTGATACATCAGGCTTCTTTTCTGACCTTCCTATTTTGAAATGCTATGTGGAACAGCTCCATTTCTAGCATACCATACAACTTAGTTGCTCTGAAGGACTTCGATGTGATTCTATCAGCCAGCTCTCATCTTCAAGAGATGAGAGGATTGTAATTAAATGAACCAAACTATAATAAGAAAAACTTGTCCTTAGAAATAATAAAAACCACATTATTCTATATTTGGTAAATAAATGATTCCTCATCCCTTGCTATTCTCTTACTGTAGCTGTCGAACGAACTAAAAGTCTTAAATTAATACCAAATTTTTCATTCAGTTTCTTCTAATATCCTACATGCACACAGGAAAAGGGAATTTAAATAGTCCTTCACTTATCTGAATCATATCAAAACCGTAGAAAGGGATTTCACTGAGAATATAATTGCGTAGTTTTACAGACTTAGAGCCACATAAAGCTGACAGTTTGACATTATTGTAGAGGTTATTCCTTGCTGTGTTTTTATTCTTATTTGTTTTTATTGTTTTGGTTTGCTGTCTTTATTTTAAGGCTGTGCATGTTTTCCCTTTCTTGAAGGCTCAAAACTGATTTGGAGATAATTCCTTCCTTAACAATGGAAGTTTTGCTTTGTCTGGGAAGTCTGTTTGGCCATTGTTTTGTTACATAAGAATTAAATCAGTGTGGCAAAGGTTATTTGTGCATACAAAATATGTCAGTAGATTGGAAATTTATTGTATTTCCTACCAAAAAGGTCTTCCTTAGAAAAGTATATGCCACTGTAAGTTTCTGTGTTTCTGTGTGGCATCCTAGCTTGTTTTCTTCTTCTTGACCTCCGCATAATAAGGCAGAAAAATGTATTCCAATATCTTATCAGAAATTGTACTGCTGATTATATGACATAGTTAAACAAGTTGTCTTCCTTTTGAGAATTAGATTATTTTCAAACAAATGTGGATCCTGAAAAGCAAAGTATAGCCATTCTTAGAAAACTTACCAATGTACAACATTCTAAGAGCAGCTAAAGCTGAAATGCCTGAAGCCCTTACAATGGCAAGGAGTTGACTGGGTGAAACATACCCAGATAATTCTAGGAGATAAAACACATCCCTACTATGGAGAGGTTGAAGGCAATGGAGAATAAAGGGAGAGCAAGTTTAGAAGATAATTTATTCAAAAATTTTCAGGAGTGGTGGGAAGAGACTGCTTAGATTGAAATTTAGCTGTCAGCATGTCCCTAAGGAGGTGAGCAAGAAACACCAGCCAGTCATCAATGTGAAAAGCATTCTTTGCAGTCTTTGATTACTGATCTATCTTTTCTTGACTTTATCATGACCAGTATCTGACAGGAACAGAATAGATGACAACAAACTGATTGTGAATCATACACACAAAAGATATATAACCCACAGGCTAGTAGCTGATCCGCTGAAGTATGAATTTTTAACTAAGAACTGCAACTCTTAGAAGCATGGAGCACACACAGCCAATTCTGTTCATTGAGGCATGCAAAAAGGGAATAAAGATGGTAATTCCAAAACTCCCAACTTCCAATGTCAGAAATGACCATTATGCAAAAATGCTCCTGAACTTTTCACAAAACTGTATTAGAGAACACTTTTGAAAGGTTAGCAAATTATTTTTAAAATATTTGAACACTGGTAATTGTACCACCTGCCATATTATTGCACTAGTGGATTACCCTCAAAGCCAGAAAACATACTTTTGATCCTTGCATCCTTTTTCAGTAGTGAAAAGGGCTGAAAAGCCTCCCACTATCATTTTCGATGTGTTTGTACCTATATGCAGAGACAAAATTGTTTCTCAGCTTTCTTTACAATAAGATGGATTATTTGATCTCGTCAAGCCCCAGCTAAGGCCAAAGTGTTTAAGCTGCTGAAATGCTTTTAGCTGTCTTTTCCACATCTTATATGTCTTCATATCTTACAAATGTAAACACCAAAAGTAGTTGGAGGTCTTTGAACTCCTAAAACTGTAACATATAAACATATATCTGATGATCACTACAACTTTCCTTCTCCTTCCCCATCATCTCCATCTATCCTTTCCCTTAGTTTTCATATTGATAATACACATTGAAGATATTTTGTTGTAATTCCTGAACGTTTATCTGTATCATTCTTTTTCAAGACATAGGTCTGTCAAGTGCAGACATAATCTATGATTTTGGTTTAGTTTGGCAGTGGTATGTTTTACTGGATTGTTAGCAACCTCAACAGCCAATGCAAGTGTTCTTCTTTATAGCAATAATCTGTCTTACTCATTAAGTATCTCACCAAAGTTTATTACATTTTAAATCAGCCTTGCATTTTTGTATTTTAATCAATACATCAGCTGAAAAATAGTTGTTTGGAATATTTCTAATACTAGCTCTCTTATAAGTAAGATCCATTAACAGTATTTTGAGATTTGTTGGTGAACCAGTTTGTGTTTTTACATCCTTGTACACATTTCCCACGCAAATAATGAAGAAAAACAACTTTCTAAAGTTTCAGCAATAGTACAGTAGTTTTTAAGTGGCTCAGAAGACATGACAAACAGAAGTGGTTTAGCTGTACAGACTAAGACTTGTCAACTCTTAGAGACGTACAACTGCAAGACAAGTGCAAAAATATCAGAACAAAAAAAAATGTATGTGGCTGACAAAGAAGACTGAAGAAGGCACTGATCTATTAATACCTTAAGTTAAAAGGAACTAAGAAAAAGGATTTTAAAATAGCATAACAAGAAATAGATACTATATTAATAAAAAAATACCATTTTTTTATGCTGAGTTTGGACTAAAGGAAGAGCATACATTAACAACTTAGAATGCTGCTATGCCATCTATAAGAGCTGTAGAACAAGTCTGTTCAAAATTACAGTTTTTCAGGCTACTAGATATGGATACTTGGGTATAATAAAGGAATATAGTAAAGGAATAGCTGAGAAGGCAATTTTAAATATATTTTTGGTGAACAGTGCTGAGTATAGCATAAGATTTGCTAAATTCTGGCACTTTAGGAGGGTGATCCAGAAATTACAGACTAAAGTATATATTAATTCTTGACAATAAAAATTTAGTCTAAATTCAGAACTTCATTAATAAAGTATTAGACATTAAAATGCCATTAATGTCAATCAGTACGGTTTTAAAGGAGGCACTATGTGTTGCATAATATTGTTATCTTCTGGAGCGATAGAAGTAAGGATTTCCTTTTCTACCTGTTAGCTGAGCAGGGTTAACTGCACCTCTGACAGACTATGACCTTTACTGGAGAACGTCCTTAGGTCTTAAGCTTTCAACCCTCATTTTACTCAGGGCAGTAACTTGAGAGATGCTTTTCAGGGCAGCATTTTAGATTTATAGAATCATTGAATGGTTTGAGTTGGAAGGGACCTTTAAAGATAATATAGTCCAACCCCTTGCAGTGAGCAGAGACATCTTTAACTAGATCAGGTTGCTCAGAGCCCTGTCCAGCCTCATCTGGAATGTTTCCAGGGATGAGACATCTGCCACCTCTCTGGGCAACCTAAGCCAGTGTCTCACTACCATCAGCATAAAAAATTTCTTCCTTATATCAAGTATAAATCTATCATCTTTTAATTTAAAACCATTACCCCTTGTCCTGTTGCAACAGGCCATGCTAACAAGACTGTCCCCGTCTTTCTTAAAGCCCTCTTTGAGTACTGAAAGGCCACAATAAGGTCTCTTCTTTTCTTCAGACTGAATATCTCCAACTCTCTCAGCCTTTCTTCATAGTAGAGGTGTTCCAGCCCTTTGACCATTTCAGTGGTATAATCCTCTCATAATTTATTATGATTATTTCAGCAAATGTGAATTTAGTTCAACACCTGGACTTTCACTTTATATCAGGAAAAATGAGATAATTTTACCAGTGACCAAACAGTTTTCAGAAATAATTGTACATTTTATTTAAGACAAAAGCATTACAGAAAATTTCCACTTTAAAACAACAAACAGATCACACACATACCATATCTGTCAGTTATTAATAATTGTTCATACAGGTTGTTGACAAATACTGATCATAAATTTGTTCCAGAGAGAACACTTACTTGTTCCAGAGAAAATTTGCATCTATCAGATCAGACCCACAAGGGTACCTAAAATTCAATAAAATTACCTACGTTAATTTCCTCTTCAGTTTTCCTAGGTTTTTTAAGTCACTAAGACAGCTATTCAGAAGTACAAATTAGACTGGTACCAATCAATAGCACACAGGAACTTTTCATTATTTGACCAGTTATATTCTATCAGAATGTTTAACTCCACTCAGTTACAGGAGAAAATACAGAGGTATTCACTCAGGTAATGGGAATTCCACCCCACTTTAAGAGTATTAGCCTCCTAATTTCTCTTTCAAGTATCTACCATTCCACAGTAAAAGAACATACCTTTCTTTAGCTAAAGATATTATCAAAATAAAAGTGCTTTCTAGTGTTCTGTCATTGCACACCTCTATTATTGCACAACATTTGCTTGTTCTTTTCACTGCTGAAATCGTCAGAAAAGTACCAAAGGCACATTTAGAATACTAGCTCCATAAAGAGGGTCAATACTATCTTTTTTTTTCTAAACTTACAAAAACTTCATACAAAAGCTCCAGAAGTATGGAGTTGATAAAGTTTGTAGTAACTTAAAAATTGCTAGAGCAACTGCATTGTTATCAGTAAGCAGGCCGTAATAGCTACTGCAATTTATCACTGTTAACGCTAAGACTATTTTTATAAATACCTTTGAGTTTCATTCAACTGCAGCTTCAGATTCTCAGCTACTAGTCCAAACCATTGTGAGGGTGGATGAAGTGGGATTCTATTGTTTCAGCTGAGATTCTGCCTTGGGAAGACAAGTTATATTGAATTCAGACTCTAGAACTGGGTTGAAAAGTTTTACCTTAAAAAGTTTAGTTCACATAATGAAAACTGAGGAGGCAGTAATTCTCTGTCAAGAATCAAAGGAAAAAAAACGTGATATATTCCTGAATCATTGACAAACTACAGTTGTTTTGCAAAAAGAAATAAACTCAAAGCAGCCGAGCTTACTAACGTGTTTGTACAAAAGTTCATAACATCTTTTGATTAAAACAAGATTGAATACCAACTGTACTTAGAAATATTTAAAGATGTATTTTTATACAAGGCTTCATTAATATTTTCAATTTACTTCTAAGCTTCACTACAAATGAATATTTCCATTTTCTATTGATAACCCTGATGCAAACGGAATAACATTCTCAAATACAGTGACTTAGATTCATCTGTGCCTTTCATTTCATTATCATAAAAATAATCTTCTCTGAGGGATTTCTATCCCATTTTTTATTAATCAGATTAATGTATTTACTATTTTGTCCTTTTAAAAGAGTTAAATATATATATATGGATTGTGTTTTTCTTGGAGCCTTAGGAATAGAGGGAATAAAATTTCTTAGAAAAAAGCAAATTAGAATGCTTAAGCGAGTGTGCCTTCAGGAGTGTAGTGTTTAGGCAGGTATAAAGGGGAAAAATACAGCAAGAAGGCAGACAAGTGCACATACCTAAAGAGTAACAGAAGAAAGACACTTTTTCCAGGAATGCCAAGAGGCTGGATAAGGTTTATCACAGTCTAGGAGGACACAAAAGTTTGTTCAAGTCATTATCAGTTAACAGGACACAGTGCATAAGGACCCAGAGGGCACACTCATGCACAAATTTATTTGATACTGCTTTCCCTCTCTCACACAGTTCTCTGTTTTTCAATTTTATAGTTTTTCATTCTAGTTTTTGCTTAATTTTTTAGTGCTTAAAATAATTTGAGTAGTTCTTATGTCCTCACTTTAAGAAAAACTGGTCAGCAAAACAACCCTAAAACTCTACCTGGGGTCTTCAGTGAGTACCTATTCATATATTATTTTCAACAGCAGGGTTTCACTGCACCTGCTTACATACTCAGCCATTAAAAAAAAACTAGCACCTTTGCACATAAAGCTGTACAAAAGCTATATCATTAAAATAAAACTGACAGACTACTGCATAGTGTTAACATACATAGTATGCACATGAAATAGCATTAATTGTAGCATATGTTTGCACCTAAGTAATATAGATGTGACAATGATGTGCCTGCTTTGTTCTCTAGCAATGAGAAGACAGTGAAGTGCTGGGACCCAAGTTGCAGGCCCCAAGTTGGAGTTGACCTGTGAATGAGTCACAGCCTAGCAGAATATTTGGTTTTCCCTACTGGCTGCAGATTTCAGAGGCAGAACCTTGTCCACCTGTGTCCCTGTGGCTCTGCCCTCACCCAGGTGGTCATGGTTGGGGTGGTGGGGGAGGCCAGGGCTATTTTAACCAGGACCTGATTAGTTGAAAGAGTTTCCTGTTGTGGTTTCTGTTGGGCCTGGTTGCATCTTGCTGAGCTCTCTTGGTGGTGTCCTTCCATGTGAGGAGCCACTGAGGGAACCATCTCTGTCTGCTGTGTCCAGCAGGTGATGCTGGCACCACAGTGGGCAGCAGGGGAGCTGGGCCCACAGGAACCTATGGCAGGATTGTTTGAAAGAAGACTTGTGAGGGGATGTTTCTGAGTTCAGTGTTGGCCTGTGTGATCAGGCAACTGATGGCAGCATAAAATGATGATGGCTGAACTGGCACAACAGACAGGAAGAAGCTATGTGTTATTAACCTGGTGGCAGATTGCTCAGTGGATTTTGCCTCCAAGAAAAACAGATCATTAAAAAAGTATCAAGAATGGCCTTCCACTAATGATGCTTTTGCATTTGCTGAAAATGTAGTCACAAATGACAGCTAGATGCTTTATACTGGTTCTTTGGCATGACTTCAGAGATAAAAAAATATTTCACATACTTTTTATTTATGTATATTTTTGAAAAACAAAATGCTATCATAAAGTCAAACACATTTGCAAACAATTTGCCTGATCAGTTTCACTATTTTCCTGTCTGCAGAAATCTTTGGGTTTTTTCTGACTATTTTATCTTATGATGCCTTCATTTGTCACTGGATGGTCACAAGTAAATTACTGTGATACCTGGAATTCTGAAGTGGTCTCCCATTTGGCTACAATTCATCCTTGAACCCCAAACTTTCAGACAAGTTGGACTTGAGGTACTCCTATATATGAAAAATACTGTTTTCTGCTATGATATTCAGCATGTAGCAGATCTAATCCCAAGACTGAAAATAACATTTTTTAGTTTAATATTCTGAATTAGTGCTGTTGCATTGAACATATGAATAAGAGGATACCTTTTTATTATGTATCACTGCTAGAATCAGTTATTCATGTGGTTGCTCAGATCACAGTCCCACAATTTTTCTATGACTGCTTAAGAACGTTTATAGAAACACAGAATCATTAAGGTTGGGAAAGACCTCTAAGATCTTCAAGTCCAACCATCAACCCATCATGACCACTATACCATGTCCTGAAGTGCTATGTCTACACATTTTTTTTAACATTGAAATTGAATTCGCATCCAATTACTTGTTATATTGAATATTGGAGCTTTAAAATTCTTGTTAGTACATATATAGGAACACTAAATAATTGAAAACACTATTACAAGAAATCTTTTAAAAACTACCATATCTGCTGATTTTAATCATAATAGTTTAATATCTAATGTTAGTATAACTTGTTTTTGAGAAATACTTATGCTTCATATTTAAACAGTTGCTCTCCATTCAATTTTCTGTTACTAGAACTCATCAAAATATTAGCTACTGAGGTGAAAACATTTGACTACTGTAGCTATTTTTCCATAAAGAAAAACATGCAATATACTGTCATTATAAATGCTCATAGGTTCTTTAGGCTAACAAAACTAAAATTTCCTTCCCTTCCTAGCTCCAAACCCTCCTCTGAACTTCAGTGAGAACAAGGTAACAAAAAGCCTCTAGGAAAAGATTCTTCCTTTTCATACCCAGCATCAGAAAGGCTAGAGTTTCTTTTGCTGGTTGTTTTGTCTTGTTCATGCTCCTGAAAAAGACAGTTCAACACACATTGAATTTGACACTTCACTTCAGGACAAATCTGCAAGTGTGGTTTTTGCGTTCCCTCTTCTATTCATAAATGACTTGAAAATAAATGGAGCTCCATCAAGAGTCAGGACTAGAGGTTGTGAGAGTGACAGCATGTTTTACGCACACACGCGCCAAAGTGACAACAAAGTCCATTTTTAGAAAGCTGCATAGAAACCTCTCTGCATCAGTGTCAAATTAGAGATACTGTTCTGAAATACTGATTACGACTGCATATTTAGCCTGTGTCAGCTGAAGGAATCTGACTTATCTATCTATCTATTGCTGCCTGCTGCTCAAATGACTGTCAGCATGTCATTGGGCTTGTCATTGCATTCAGCTGGAAGGTTTGCAGACTCTTTCAGCTCTGATAAAGAGTTATTATGGTGTTTATGGATGACTTCAATGCTAACATCCCTTTTGTAGGTGTGTCAAACATCTTGGCAATCCATTTGGTAGGACAAAAGTGAATCCATACTGTGTTCAATTCATAAGACCTTTTTTCAAGGAATAAGTCCTTAATGATTCTCTAGACCCTTAAGGATGGTTCATTTCTACTTTTCTTTTTTATGGAGATCTGCTTGCTTCTGTAGTTTTATCTGTTTTGAAATGTACAGATGTCTATGAGAATATGTCTGCAAAACTTCATGTACAATATAGACAAATCTTACAACAAGCTGAGGTACAAGACAGAACCATTTAGAAAGACTTCATTGTATTTTAAACACTTGTATACATTAAACACTTATATAAAATTAGTGCTTTAAAAGAACAAAGTCTTTTCTAAAAAGTCTACTGTTTACAAAGTATCTACCTAGGTTGTCATGGTTAGAAATTTTTTGGTCTCCACGTTTTTCAGGCAGTGGACTTGAATTACCTGAAACTCATAGATTTGGGTTGTTTGTGATGTTTTGTGTGTCTAGACATATGAATAACTTCTACATACAAATATGATTAATTAAAAAGAATCATAGAATCATGGAATCATTTAGGTTGGAAAAGACCTTTAAGATCACTGAGTCTAATCATTAACCTACCACTGCCAAGTTCACCACTAAATCATGTGAATAAGTGCAATATCAACACATCTTTTAAATACCTCCAGGGATGGGGACTCCACCACTTCCTTGGGTAGCCTTTTCCAATGCTTGACCATTTTTCAGTTAAAAAAATTTTCCTCTTGTCTTATCACTTGTTACTTGGGAGAAGAGACCGACATCAACTTCACTACCACCTCCTTTCAGATAGCTGGAGAGAGCAACATGGTCTGCCCTCACCTGCCTTTTTTCCAGGCTAAACAGCCTCCATTCCCTCCGCTGCTCCTCATAAGACTTGTTCTCTAGACCCTTCACCAGCTTCATTGCCTGTCTTTGGACATGATCCAGTACTGCAATGTCCTTCTTGTAGGGAGGGGCCCAAAACTGAACACAGTATTTGAGGTGTAGCCTCACTAGTGTCAAGTACAGGGGGGACAATCACTTCCCTAGTCCTGCTGGCTACGCTGTTTCTGACACAAGACAGGATGCTATTGGCCTTCTTGGCCACCTGGGCACACTGCTGGCTCATATTCAGCCAATTGTCAACCAATAACCCCAGGTTCTTTTCTACTAGGCAGCTTTCCAGCCACTCTTCCCTATACCTGTAGAGTTGTCTGGGGTTGTTGTGGCCCAGGTGCCAGACTCAGCACTTGGCCTTGTTGAACATCACATGGACCCCTGGGGAGCACCACTTGTCACCAGTCACCAGCTGGATTTATTTCCATTCACCAAGACTCTCTGGGCCCAGTCGTCCAGCCAACTTTTTAAGCAGCAAAGCATATGCCTGACCAAGCCATGAGAAGCCAATTTCTCCATGAGAATGCTGTGGGGAACATTACCTACGTCCAGAAAAACAACAAAAACAACCTTTCCTTATTCACTAAGGAGGTCACCTTGTCACAGAAGGAGATCAGGTTAGTCCAGTAGGACCTGCTTTTCATAAACCTTTGTTGACTGGGCTTGATCACCTGGTTGTCCTGTATGTGCCTCATGATGGTACTAAAGATTATCTGCTCCATAACCCTTCCTCGCACCCCGGTCAGATGTACAGGCCTGTAGTTCCTCAGATCCTCCTTCTGGCCTTTTCTATAGATGGAGGTCACATTTGCTAACCTCCAGTTACCTGTCCCCTTACCCATTTATCAGGACTGCAGATAAATGGTTGAAATGGCTTGGTGAGAACTTCCGTTAGCTCCCTCAGTACCCTTGGGTGGATCCCATCTAACACCATAGATGTGTATGTGTCTAAGTGGTGCAGCAGGTTCTTAACTATTTCACCTTGGATTATGGGGGGGCCTCATTCTGCTCCTCATCCCTATCCTCCAGCTAAGGGGGCTGGACATTCAGAGAACAACTGGTCTTACTCTTAAAGACTGAGGCAAAGGCGGCATTCAGTACCTCAGCCTTTTCCTCACCCTTGGTAACTACATTTCACCTGCATCTAATCAAGGACGGAGATTCTCCTTAGTCAGGCCAGTCTTCTACCCCACCAAACTGTCTTTCAGCACATGGGGATGGCTGCTCCTGCACCTTTAAGATTTCCTTCCTGTAGAATGTCCAGCCTTCCTGAATTCCTTTGCCCTTCAGGACTGCATCCCAAGGTACTCTGCCAATTTTTTGCCAGTTTTTTAAACAGGCCAAAATCTGCCCACCAGAAGTTCAAGGTAGCAGTTCTGCTGACCCCCCTCCGTACTTCTCCAAGAACCCAAAACTCTATAATTATGATCTATATGCCCAAGATGGCCTCCAACCTTCACATCACCCACAAGTCCTTCTCTGTCTATGAACAACAGGTCTAGCACAGAGGCTTCCCTCATCAGCTCACTCACCAGCTGTGTCAGG
>VZZY01016998.1:0-31698 GCA_013400335.1 Eurystomus gularis | reverse complement strand
ATCGAGTTTCTCCATGCATCAGGCTTTTGCACCTTGCCTTCCCTGCGCAGCTGGGAGGAGCCACTCTGGAGCCCGGCGGTGGCCGGCCGGGAGGCTGTTCGCCCGATCCACCTTTGAGCATGCCGCCATTTTCCTATGGCATTGGAGCTTACTGGCGCAGGCCCGCTCCTGGACACAAGAGGTGTTAGTCAAGGCGAGTCCTTCACTGCCTGGCATTTCTGTGGTGTCCCTTCGCAATTTGTGATAAAAACTAAGCACTTCAGACAAGGCCTCTGCCTCAGTCTCCAGGCTCCTATTAGAAGAATCTTGTTCCCTAACTATTGTACCAGCTAGTCTTTGTGGTATGTATCAAGTTCCTTAGTAGTAAGAAATCGTATTAGCTTTCTTAAGATATATTTTTTACCATGTTTACTGCATACTCATGGTTAAATCAGTTTAACAGAATGGCCCCAGCTCACTGGAGGGAGGAGGACAGCCCCAGCCTAGAAGATAAGGACCTTTTGTTTTTCAGAATCTTAAAGCCACCCACAGAGAAGAAAGGATAGCCCCGGAGTACCAAGATAGAGCCAGCATCCCAGCCCCTCCAATACCTCTGTGATAACTTCCCATTGCTGGGCATTGCAGATAAGTGACTGTAGCAGAGTAACTCCAGGGACTCCTAGATCAAGAAAGAAGCACATGGGTGATGGCACTATAGGATTATAGCTGTTTTTCAAAATAGTACTGTGTGTGTGTTAAGTAGTAGGTGGTCAAATCATACTGGATCTGAATGCTTGAAATGTAGAAGAAGCATGTGTAAAACTGTAGTCAGTGTGCCCCAGTTTGAAGGGGATACCTCATGCACGTGAATAAATAATTACTTTTGTAATACTGTACGCTTGTTATTCTATACTAAATAGCACAGGGCAGTTGTGAAATTTCCATGACACTCAGCTCCTTGCTTGCTCACAGAGGGCCCTTACAGGACCACAGAAGTGAATTTTTGTTTTAAAAAACAAAATTCTGATCCATGAGGGATTAGCAGTGGCTAAGAGCCACAGACAGCTTGTAACGGACAGCATTTTCTGTGTTCCCAGCTGGGAATCATGCCTTGAGCACCCATTTCTGATGCACATACATGATCTTTTGGCTATCTAAAGGTATCCCCATCTGTCTGGGTGGCATGGTTCCCACTGTAAATTGATGGGCTCCTGCCCTGGAGCATTTTTCCTACACAGTGATGGAGGAAATGGATGAAGAGTAATATGGTGATCACCAGCAATACAGAAAACTCTTCTTTATTACTAATAACATTTTTCCTAAAACTTAATCATAATATTATTAGTCTGAAAAAAGAATACCCAAAAAGTCAGTTTGGTATTTAGGTGGATTTCAAGCTTTTGTTGTGACTTTAGGACCTTGTCCTGATTTTGTTTTCAGGGTCCACAGTATTCTGTTATACAAGGCAATTGTTAATGTTTCAAGCTAAAGTTGCTCTGACCTTGTTAATTGTTACATCAATATTCTTGTAATAGTTAGCTGTGTAAATACATATTCTTAGCTGGAAGTAGAGGTTATCTGGGAAGAGAATGAAGTGTGTTCCAGGTAAACCACAAGATAGTGCTTCCTCAGGAACAACTTACATACGTCCTTAGGAACAGATAACACTGAAAATAATAGGACATATTAATTGGACTATTAAGAAATGTGGGGAAAAGAATCACTGGAAAGGTTTTGTAATAATTAATAGCCTCTGCCTCTATTCTGTGACAAATTTCACATATGAGTTTATGCCTAGATGTAGAAGAAGTAATAAGCTGTGAAAACTTTTCACTAATTTGAGGAATAAATGTAGATTAAAAAAAACCCGACCCAACCAAGGAATGGAAAAGAAACCAAGGACATGGGAAATTAAATGGAAAGATAAACAAAGTCTGATAGTATGATTGATGAAGATTTCTCATAGAATGAAATAGACTTTGTCAGTAATGTCGTATTCCAGTCAAATACCAGGTATTTGCATGTCTTTAGGGGTAGGCTGATAAAGGCCAGTCACTAGGTCTGTAGTCTTGTCAGACAAATTGTATGTTACTATTTTCTGGTCATGGATGGGCAGAGTAAACACAGGTTGTGGAACAAGGGCAGTAGTCCATTCTGGCTCAGTCATCAGCACAGCAGTTCCTATTTGTTAATATTTCTTTGGGGGAAGCACAGTCCAGGAAGAAAAGCAGGCAATCATGTTCTTGACTTCCCTGTTGAACTTGCAAAGCCTCGGACTGCAAAGATTACCTGACACTTTTGCCAGATTATCAAATCCAGATGATAGATAATGACTCTTTGTGGTAAACTCCATTCTGAAAGAAAAACATACCATGGGGAAATACTGACCTTGCATAATATGGACTTCACATAAAGTCCAGCATGGATGTATTACACAAAGATTATTAAAATTCTGCAAAATTAGAAAAATACCCGCATTCTTCAACGCACAATAGCATAGAATTCCTCTTGGAGTTTCTGATGTCTGTGTTATGTTGTTGTTGCTGTTTATAAATTACCACAGGAGCCACCAGCTGTCATCATATAAATTTTATTGGCACTCTGTAAATATTAAATCAGCATGCTAAAATCAAGCCATGTGCAGTAACAGCTGATGCTCTGTTGTGGAGAGCACATGCAAGGGAGAGGTATGCGCTGTGACTCCTCTGATTCTTGCTGCTTATAAGCCCTTTGCTTCATCAGACTGTTTTCCAGGATTCATTTTGAGCCAAATTGTGCCCCTTGATCGATGTGCAGAAGGGGCACTGTCTGTGCAGAGGTATCTCCCGTGCTGAGAAATCAGCCTTCTCAACAATACTCATCTTCCCTGATCCTTGTAAATTGCACAGTTTGTTACTGCCATTTCTTTTCTGCAGCACCTTTTTTATTGCTTGCTTCCTCAAAAACCTTGCTGAATTACACAGGAGACACTTGTTAGCTCTAGAAGGGGAGCAAAATTCTTTATGTCATGAAGATCCACTTTATGAAGATGGAGCTCTGCGTTAACGACATGCTGTGCTGAAACAAAACCTGCTCTGGCCCGGAACTGTTGTCAGTCATGATGTCACATACAGAGAATGAGGCAGTAGGTGTTAAAGTAAAGGCAAATGCCCCTTGGGCTCCATTTTTAATCTGGCCTAATAATCAGAAAAATCAAAGGCAAGATGTGTTTTCCAATCTGTCTGCCGCAGTAGTAGGCATGGTGAAATCTACCGATCCCTCAGCCCGGGTACATTACATGGGGCTAAGCTAGACCAGGCAGTAGTCTAATTTAGGGAGTTAATTTTCATCCAAGGCACTTCATTGGCGTGAGGAGCTCTGCTCAGATAACATCCAGCTCCAGATGTCCTAGCATTAGCTTTTTTAACACTTCTTTCCCTCCAGGAGTTCCTGTCTAAAGCCCAGGAAAGGCAACGAACTGCTTCAGTGTTTCTGTATCTATTGCACTGTGCGGTGGGTTTGAACCAGCTTCAGCAGAAGATTAAGTTGAGATGAAGCCTTCTTCAGACAGGCAGCCTAGGTATATCACTGCCCTGTGTGAACACCCTGACTGAAGGCTGCAGCCACCAGCAGAACATCAAACTAAATGGATGATAATGGCAGTACCAGCCAACAGCTAAGCCAGCAGACCAAAAATGCCTCAGAAAAGGCCTTAGAGAAATGTAAGGCTGGCCCTGACTTCTCTTATTATTATTGTTCATTTTACCTTTTGGTCCTTTATGGTCCATTACTGGCAAGCTGCCTGATGGAGGACCTGAGGTAGCATCAGCCTCACACCTCTTCACATGCACTCTCCTGCACAGCACATACTCCTAGGCGCATCCCAGACACGATGTGATTGTGCAGCTGTACAGGGGGCAGGGAGCTTTTCTCTGAGTAGGGAATCTCATCATCTTGCTATTGCAGCAAGGAGCTAGTACATTCAGGAGAAAGTACCACAAGAGATTTCACCACCTGTCATTAAAACATGCTAAAGCTTGTTAGCTGACAGCCATGAGGTTACTTGGGAGTATTTCATAAATGATGAACAAAGTATCAAGCACTGCATGAAGTACTGAGTGCAACATCAGAGACTTTTTCCTGGGTTATATGGCTGCGCAGTATTTGATAAAAGTTTGATATAGCTCTAGTGTTTGATGTAATTTCAGGCCTTAAAACTGGTTGCATAAAATCCTTATTTAAGAGAATAGCCTGTATGGAAGATCTATTTTGCTTAAGCAATTAGAATAAACAGCACTTCAATTATTTCCAATGTAAAGCACACCCATTTGGAATAGAGGCAGTAGGTCACATAAAAATGGTAGAAGTGTACAAACTCCACTTGGGTTTGAGCTGAGTTTTCAGAGAGCTCTGGAGCTATGGCTTGGTTCTGTTAGACAGGTTTGCACAAGGAGTGCTCTGGAATAAAGGGGATCACATAAACAGCACTTCCGTTGTAAGCATCATTACATTGGAAAAGCTTCCATTACAGAAAGCATGCAACCTCTGAATGAAGACAACTAAATTAAAGTCATGCAGGTTTGTTGCTATAATGGCATTACTACTGGAAGCATCTATATAGCGATATGGATCACACCCCTCCCCTTTCTGACTGGCATCATTATACTAGTAGAGGCCATGGTAGTTGTGCTGGGAGAACAAAACCTGTTACCCCTGGGGCACAACTTTTTCCTAATATGGAATTTTTAAAGGCTGAGAAATGTGATCCAATTAACACATTCTTGATTTTGCAGAATACTGTCCTAATTACATGCAACCAGTCATTGCTGGGTTAATTAAACATTCATCCAGAAACCTACAGCACTAATCTAATTAGCAATTACTACAGCTGTCATTACCTCTTTTCACCTACCTTTAAGCTGTGCAAATTCACACTAAGAAACTGGTCCTGCAAACTCCTTACATGAATAGCTTTCTTTGACTGCCATAATGCTTCAGCACAAAAAAGGAGCTTTAAAAATCAGACCAAATACTTTACAGCCCAATTTTTCAGCATCCTTTTTTTGCTATTTGCATCCTTAGGTGTAAAAGTCACAGTTTAGCAGACAGTTGTCAAAATTAAAAGTCTGGAAGAATTTTCTTTTTAATTGACTTGTGATCTTACTGGGAGTGTGTGTCAGTCCTATCTTCAAGTGGTTCTCTGCAAGTATCAAACATAAAACATACCTGCATTTCAGAAAAAGAAAATGAAGACTAATGTTCTTATATATTCACACTGCCTTAAAATATCAGTGGTTAGAAGCCTCAGAAGATTTAGCTTTTTCAGATTAAAAAATAAAGTTGGGAATAAAGAGAAAAAAAAAGTTGGGAACTTCGATGCTTTGTGTGTTTCTCTTTAGGCTTGGTTAAAAATGACCACTAATAATTACACACAATAACTCAGGGAGGTTTGATAAGGTGCTGAAGTTTGAACATTATGGTAAGGCAGGGAGTTGTTTCTTAGCCCTTCCATTTGCATGCAGCGTGCATTAACAAAGCACCCGTCGTTAGGGCTGACTGTGCAATTGGACATGCCCAGTGAGGAGGAATTTACTGAAAAAAAAGTAGGAGCCATAAAGAATTACTTTGTTCTCTGAAACTATACAGTTGCTAACTGGGGCAACTTTGCCTCTTATAAAAGCTTTTCTTTCTTTACCCGGAACCTGAGCTCATTCATGCTCAGTGTAGCCTAGCATGTGAAGGTAAATCCCTGACTCTGAGTTCATTTCACTAGCACCTTGAGAATATTGATCAGCATTATAAATCTAGAATAAATATTGAGTTAAAATAAATATTTTCTTTATTGCCTTCAATACAGGGATGGTGAGACATTGACAGCTTGTTACGTGGGATGACATAATTTATCATACCATGACATACAAACAGTCATACAGTTTGCACATCAGTCCTTTGTGTAAGAGGATAGAGAGGAGGTGGGAGAGGACAGAGAGAAGCCTTTGTTAACTTTTATTATACAATTTTTATTATTTAAAACCAAGTTTGTATATAATGAAAGTAACTATATACTAATCTTCAGTTTGCTCACTGCAAGTGACCTGCAGAAGCAAACAGCTACTGCAGCAGTTCAGATCCAGTATAAGAGTATCATTTAGATGCTAATGTTAAACATGAGCCTTGCACTCCAAAGCTATGCTGAACATATTTTTTGACAGGATATCAATACATTTCTGATCACGGTGTAGCTCAAATACAAGGAATCATTTACCTGACCTTTGAACTGACTAGCTGTGTCAATACTGATTTCCAATACCCCAGAAAAGGCCTGTGAACGGTTTGACAGCCAAGACCCGGGTCTGAGAGTCTGGCAATACCAGCGGAGCAGATTCCCAGGGGGCTGAAGGAGCTAGGTGAGAAATAGGCTGAAATCTAGTTGGGGGAAGCTGATCACTGTCTGGTGTGCTAAGTCTGCAAGACAAACCCAGGGAGAAGCAGCTGAAGAGAGCAGAGAAGCCAGTAGTTTGGCTAACAGCCACTTTTGCTGTGTTGGCTACGCTAGACTCAGAGTTTTCCTAGCACAGAGTTTTTGTGGCTGTTCCTATGAAGCTATTAACAGGTACTGCCATGCTGAGAAAATCCTGTGGATTTTCTGTCACAGGAATGCCTTTTCGGCTTTAGTTTAGGTGTTGAGAACATTGCTTAAACGTTACCTTGGAGTCACTGTCAATATTAAAACTAATCAGAGTAGAAAATGTGTAATGTGTTTCTGCAGTGAACTTTAATAATAATAATAACAACAATCCGTTAATTTATGATGTTTTCTCTGGGAGTATACTGTTTTCTGTATTTTTTTCTTCTGCTGCTATGTAAGACTTTCAGTAAAAAAAAAACATGCAGAGCACATGCAGGCATATAGAGGGAGAACAAGTGGTTTCTATCAAAAAATATCCTTTGCAACCACTGTCTAAGCATGTAAATTGTGAGGTATATTGGTTTTCACTGTGAGCTAAGCGCCAGCTAGGAGCAATCAGAATGACCTTAACTAGCCACAGCTTTCTATCTGCCTTATATCCATTTATATTTTACACTCTCCAGACACTACCTTGATGTAAAAGCCAACCTGTTTATGCAAGGAGGAGACTAAAGCCTCACCTATGTTGCCAATAGAGCTATGTTGGTAGTCCCTGCAAGCAAAGGGGAAATAGCCAATACATTTTTGCACAGATAAATCATGCCAGTTCTTCAGCTGTTGTTTACTAGCATAGCAGAAACAGTGATAGGAAGGATAGAAATTGTTTTACACATTTCCCTTGTGAAAGTAAGAACTCTACACATAAGCCATGTAATCTCATCTCAATTTCTTTAACAGCAGCAAGGAAACATCTGTTACATTGTAGGTAAGGCTATTGTTGAAGCAGGGAAGCAGTTCAAGTAGAATGTCTACATCTTTAATATTTTTGTGTACCAGTGTGATGACAGCTTAAGTTTTTTTTAGTTGACAAATTCTTATGATCAAGGAGTTAAGAGATCCTTTGCACAGGTTACTTATGCTCATGGGCACTTGCATGCAAGTTTGACAGTAGAGATGCAGTTGCAGGATCTTTAATCTTCTGAGTCTCGCATTTACACTCTTCTACAATCATGACTTCTTTGACCACCGGGACAGAACTGGTGCAGTTGAGATGAAGTCGCTTCATGGAGAACTTGCTAGGCAAGCAGTGAGAACAAAAGGTATAAAGACGATCTTCTGGACCAGCAACATGAAAGGAACTACATTTTCCAAAACACAGATTGTTCTGTACCATCACCTTCTCACAGCTCTCATGAGTAACACCCTGAAACACAAAGCAGTTTGAAATTCCTGGTACATTAATGGCCCATGGACTTTGTTAGAAGTCATGAAGGCAACAAACAAACAAACAAACAAAGTACTGTATTTTTTCTTCTCAGAACATTTACTTTAAACATATTTCTTTTTATGTCAAGCAAGGAGTAAAACATAAGAGCTTTTAAAAACAAACTTTAGCACTCCTATGGGCAATTCTTAGATTAAACAACAAAGGCAAAACTTGCTTCAATCAGAGCTTCTGTAAGCTGATGGGGGAGAAAAAAAGCTGATGGTGTGTTTGTCATATTTACCTTTTAATTGCTCTTTGAGTCTACATTTCTGACATTGTTAAGCAGTGTTACACAATTAGCAGGACTTAAAACATCATTTTGGCTTGACATTCTTGTATATAAACCACAAGCTAGACTTAATTAATCTTGAAGATTTGTCTGCATGTGGAAGAGGCATAATGTTTTTTAGCAGGTTTTTAAAAACTAAAATCTTAAAAGTTAATGGAAGTTCTGTAAGTTATTGGTTTGCAAACATAAAAATTTCTTGTATCAGGAAAGCCTGTGTCAAGTCCCAAGACAAAAAAGCTGGGATGAAGTTAGTAGTTTTATATTAGCATAGCTGCAGCCACCCGGGAGAAAAATTGCTATATTACATGGCACAAAAACTGAAGTGGTAAAAGTTTCTAGGCCACATCTATTTTTATATATGTTGGCTAGTGAAATAAATTTAGAGAGGGATGTGAAAGAACATGGTCCTTAACAGACCGTAGTTGTGGAATCTCTAAGAATAGATGTTGCCTTATGAGGATAACAGCAAAATTTTATTTATAATATTTGCTTGCCTTGATGTTACCATATAACAGAATGGCTTCATCTGTGCATAAGACAATTTGCCAATTCCCTAGCATTCTTAGCACAGAATTAGATAGTTACTCGCCACTGCTCTGCTTGCTCAGGCTAGGTCAGAACATCTTTGCATAAAAAAAGAACCCCAAACCTCTCTGAAAATGGATGTGTGGATTTCCAGTGCTGCCATTTAGCAGTTTGCCTCATCAGACTAAGGCTTTTTCAGCCCTTTTCAGTGGTGTTTTCCAGCCACTTATCATGTGAGTGTTCTGAAGCAGCCCTCTGACTGAGCAAATAAAATAATGGGTGTGTCTTTAGTTACTGATTATGAAAGGCAGGTGAAAGGACATGTTAATTTATTTTGGGCACCTGCTCTTACCTGGGAAAAAGGCAGGGTCCTGCAGTTTTCTTGGTGCATTTCATTGGTCTTGATTGGCAGGACAATCCCTTCAGATGCTGAATTTTTCTTTAACATGAAGTGATCCCAGAATTTCTTGGCATCTTTTCTATAGGGAGGTTCAGTGTCCCTCTTTCTGGAATAGTGGGATGGAGAGAAGTTTTCCACAGGAGAAATCTCTCTGGCTACTGCCCATGTTCTCAGGTCTTGGTCTCCATGGAGTTCTGCATTTGGAAGGATGAATCTGGATGTTTTTTTCTCCTCTTGCTTCTCATTTTCTGATGCTGTCTGTGGAATTGCTACAAAAAAGCTTGGTTCTCCCAGAGTTTCCTCAACAGCTACTGGGTTTTCCCCTACCAGCTCACGAAAACTCTTACTTTGAAGCAGATCTTTGTCCAGATAGAAAAGGTGCTGAAGTGGCCTTCTGCTTTTCCTTTGTGGTGAATCTCCCCGTGGCTCTGTGGCTCCAAGACATGAGAGCGCTAACAGCTGAAGGAGAAGCAATGACATGATCTTGTAAAGTGCAACACTGTAGACCTGCTGCTATTGCAGTGAATGTACTGTGCTAGCTTTATATGAGAGCCTAGCCTCAGCTTATGGCGACTGTGTGCAGGGGGCTCGGGGGAGAGCCTGGTGTGGCTAATTGCATTCATTTACTGTAGATTACAATTATGATAGAGGAGTTTGTGCTAATGAAACTCTGCTTTTAATCTGGATTATGTGTATTAGAAGTTCCTATCTAAAATCTACTAACCCAGGATGGTGTGGGGGACAGAAGGAGTCAACAGGAGGAAATGTTTGGATAAGGTGTCTAGTTTAGGCCTAGGAATCAAGGGAACATTTGAGGTTGTGTATTAGCATGTTCAATGTAGTCATCATTGTTTATTTTGACTTTCCATTCCACAAAGCCAGAGACTGCCAAAACAAGGAATGTTGTTTCATCAGAACAGGAAGAGGCAAGCTGATTAAAGTTTGCTAAAACACGAAGTTGGATTTGGAGATGGCAAATCAGCCCCTTTTTCTAAAAACTGAGTCTAGTTTTGGTCTTTCAGATTTGGGATATGACTCAAGGCCTGCAGCAGCACCACTGCAAACTGGCAGATGGGTGCTCACACACTGAGAGAGAGTACTGCCCCTTGCTTTACTTCCTTCACAGCAAGTTTGCAGCTACTGGAGTGCAGACATAGCACTGGCCCAGAATAAAAGGTCCCAGGGTGAAGAAGGTATGTCCCCGGTTCTCAGACATTAACTAACACTGCTACATCCTATTCAGGCACCAAAGCAACTACAGACATCCTATGAAGCTGGCAAGCAAAATCAGGATTTAAGCAAAAAATGTTAGAACTGACATATTTTATGATTCTAGACATCGGTGTCTCAGCAGAACTATATAAAGACTACTAGACCCTAAACTGGAGGTGTCTTTTTGCAAAATTATCATGTTATGCAACATGTAAGGAAAAAAATATCCACTAGAACATCATAGAGAGAAAAGTTTTGGGAGAAGGAAAAGCTGTTTTCAATAAACATTGCAAACATTGATCCTAATCTAAAAATGCTAAAAAAATTCTGCTTCAGATAATTTGCCATTTAGGTACACTAATCTCTACACACTCCTGTTTCTACCAGAAAGTCTATCAATAGACTCTTAAGTTTGTAGGTGATTTATTCTTTAATCTTGAAAATTTAGGTGATCTATACTAGATATATGCAGCTATTTGACTTTCATTTCTGGGGAATTAGTTTATTGCCTGGTAATTGAAGTAAACTAATTGCCTAGCAACATCCTTGTGAGGCAATGACTTATAATTTTAGCACAAAGTTAGTGGTGATCTAGAGCTTTTCCATACTGCATATTTTACTTGAGTTAAAATTTGTTTTAATCTTGAGGTCCATTCTGAGACAGAAGTGGGTGGACCTCCAGCAAGAACGGGGTTCACACACCAACAGTAGTGTATATTTGTGCCTTGACCTCTGTAGGGTGATCTCATGAAGGAAAGTACAGCTGCCAAGCACAAGCTTTATTGCTCTGTAATTTCAGCTGAGAGCAGTTTAATTCTGCCAGCAGTTTGGTGCCTTCCTGGAGTCTCAAGTGTGCCCTGGGAGAGTAGATTCTCCCACAATCATCAGGAGTGGAATCATAGAAAATACTAGCATCTGCAACAAGACCAGCCATGAGGTGTGTGTGCAAAAAGGCATGTTTGCGCAAGCATATGCAACAATGAGTCAAGAGGATTACTTTGATGGTGGATAATTAAGTAGCCTAGAAGTGCGATTTCAAAACGGACATCCTATCTTTATTGGCTAACAAGTTGAACTGAAGCCTTTGACCTTTGGAACCGAAATTCCTTATATCTTGTACGTGTTGGTAGTAATTCAAAATTATTCACCAAAGATAAGGACTTTACATCTTGACTTTGCTTTCTTTTCTTCCTCTTCATTTTAGTTGCTCAGAGAGTTACAAGACTGGGCTGAGACTCAGACCTACGTATTATATTGTATTATATTTACACAGAAGAGTCTGACACATTTGGCAATGTCTTTCACACATGAAATTTGACTGAAGTAACATACATTTTGCAGCTCTTTGCTTCAGAATTTAAAGGTTATTCTGTCTGGCTTATAGCAACACAACAGAAGTGTTCTTTCTGGTACTTTTGTCTCTTTCAGCTGTTTTTCACTTCCTTTGCCAGGAGGTGCCTTTTCTCTTAATTTAGACCAGTGGTATACCAGCTCTATCTGTTTAAAAGTTCCAGCTGTGGTCTTGATCCTGTAGTGTCTGTGTTTAACTTTATCTATATAAGCAAAATTGCATTAAATTACTCGCATGTATGTATTCAGTATTGAAAACTAATTGCCTGAAAAGTCTCCCTTCAAAGCCTGCTGAAAAAATCCCACCACCTTCAAGGTAAAAGAAAAATGGCTTTTAAGTCTCAGTTAAATTTTACCCCAGTCTGCCCTAAAAAGCATTTGTGTGTGTGTGCCCACACCTTCTTATCTGGTATGGCTGAGGCATGATTTGGTGCCCAGGTAGCATCTTAGCTTCTGCTGGAGGATTCTTTTCTTTGGAGCAAGAGTATAAGCAAAATCATTTTATTACTGCTGTTTACAGAGGGTTTTTTTCACAGAATCACAGAATGGTATGGATTGGAAGGGACCTCTGGAGATTACCTCATCCAACCCCTCTGCCAAAGCAGGTTTACCTAGGGCAGGTTACATGGGAACGTAACCAGACAGGTTTTCGAAGTCTTCAGAGAAGGATGCCACAAACTCTCTGGGCAGTCTGTTCCAACACTCTGCCACTCTGTTCCTTTTGCAGTTCTTCACAAAGAATAAATCATGTTGCAAGCAGCAAGTATCATACAACTGATTTAATGATGTCTCTGTTGATGTACCCATAAAAATTAAGTAAATGGTAGTACTGGAACAACTGTGCTGCCCAGACACTATTATCTCAACTAAACTGGTCTGGGTTACTGGTGCAGTGCAAATCCTAACAAGAAATGTCTAAAAACCTTTGCTTGACGTATATGCATAAATGTCAAGCTGTTATTGTTACACCTACAATGCAAAGGCACTGAAAAAAATGTGTTCAAAATCAGGATCCATTCATGGTACGTACCATTCTATCCTGTAACATACAGCAAGAAAAAAGGCCTCCTTAGAGAGCTTCAGATATAAAAGCACAAAATATTATTTACAGAAGGGGAGGAAAAAAGGCTGATGCAAGGTAGTGTTAGCAAGTCACACCACAACTGAAAGGCAGAAAGCAGAACTCTCTTCTTCTCTAGGTCAAGTCAGTTCTGGTTCCTGGGTTTTCTTGGATGGTTTTACCTAGGATCTGCTGAAAGCCAAAAGCAGCACGCCAGGTTCTGGTTCTAATAGCGTAATACTGTTCTTTCATGCCTACAATAGTAAGGTGACGCTGCTTTGCAAGGGACAAAGTTGGTAAGAAATGGGACCTGGTACATCTGGTAACAGTTTGTTCTATATTTACATGTTGTCTAGATCTGCTTTGAAGTCAGCTGCCTGTATAACCACGCATAGGTAGCAGATCTATCCTTAGCCTCTCAGCTAATCCAAGAGCCTGCCTGCATTACAGGAAGGCGTCCCAGTTCAGACAGTGAGTCTGGAGAAAATTCTGAAGTTAAAAATAGTAAGTATTTATAAGTCTCTTCATGGTGATACGAACTTCACAGACTAATAATTGAAGAGATTGGACTGGACACATAATCACTATGTTCCAAATACAGCTCATCTCAGATTTCTACAAAAAGCAATGCTGTAACTTTTATTAAAACTTGCTTTCCTGCCTGATTACCCTTTCATATAAGTATAGCATATGTTTTCACTATATTTTTGTTGTTAAATCTTGTGGCTAAATGCAGCGGTGTCTTTCAAGCAGGCTTTGATTTGCCTTCATAGTAGCAATTTATTTGGGACATTCTGTTTTCACTAGAAATAGTCACCATGAATGTTTGCCCATCTTTTTAAAACTGTCAGGTCTAGAGATGAAAAGTGCTATGCAAATGCAATGTAGTATTATTCATTTGCTTCAGAGCCAGAGTTTATTCAGTCATTACGGACATAAACTGAGTAATTAGTTACACTGCCAGTTGATGCCTAAAAATAATTCTTAGGCAGTGCTTGAATTATTTGCCTTCTGTTGAGTTAAATAGTCTCATCATCGCATGATTGATGTTTAGATAATTAAAATGAATTTTATATATTACAGCCCAATTCAATATCCTATCATTTCCAAAACGCATCCTATGTCGACAAACTTGTACCCAGATATATCTTTCACAGAACCCATATGAAGACCTCAGAACTAATGAATTAGCATGATGCAATTTATTCTCCAGTTATTGTACTTACCAAAGAAAGCCATCTGTGGTCTTTGTTTTACTGAGTTTCAGGGAAACAGATCACATGCAGGCCTCATGGGAAAGTTATAATTATGAAACTAAAAAGACTTTTTACAAGGTAAGGATATGAATGAACAGACAATAAATCTGTTTTGTACCTTCAACCTTAGATACTGTACATCGTTAATTAACCGCTTTGGTATTCAGTTTCAAGTCCTCTGTTACATTGATTCTTCACTCATTTATACCTTACTGTTTTGCATTTCTCTGTTTCTTTTCTTTGTGCTTTAGCAACAGAACTGAGAGCTGTCTTAAATTTCAAACTGCTGCCAAAATGTAGATGCACACACCTGAAAATGTTCGTGTGTCCAGCAGGGCTAAGGTAAGTGTCCTTTTGTGTGCATTGACCCATGTTCTCATGGCTGTAGTTATGTACACATGATGCAATGGATGGTTTTCTCTCTATTGTAATTCTCAGGCTGGTAGATTCTAGACACCTCTTGAAGCATGTCCTGAACAGTACTGGCATATATGTACTGCCTAATGGAGTGTGCCCCCAGTCTTCAGGAAGACACATATTTCTTAGACTGATGTGAAGGGTTTGACAGCACCAAAAAAAGTTTGTAACATAATCCAAAGAAGATGCAGATAAGGTTTGTTTTATTAAAGCAAAAATATATTTAGACTTATCTGAAAATTTCATCTCTATTAATAAAATTACATTCTTTTGCTTACTGTGCTTATATTCAGTAATTTAGATACCAGATTCCTATTCTTTAGGACTATTTTGAACTAAAACCAATACATTGTCTTAACTATATAAAAATAAGCAATCCCTATTGTGTTCTTGTTTTCTAACCTTATACTGTTTGAGTATGGATGCAGAGGATAGTAATTAAGCAATGGAATTTGAGTAGTGAAGTTTTCCGTATCACATGCAGCATAGCTTCTCAAAGGGTAATAAGAGCGAAGAACTGACATCTGCATCTCTTCTGTGGAAATGGCTGAAGTTATGGAAGGACGATGACATTTTTTTTAAATTCAGTTTTATGGAGTGAGAGTCTTTCTTGGATTCATTCTTTCTGTTGTAGATCTGCTTGCAGATCTGTAAATTTTCTTGAATTTAATTCTCAAAATAAACAGCATTTTCTTTTTAAAAAATGGTTTGCTTATGATACAAATGTCCTTATAGTATTAGTTCAGGAATAGGCTCATGCAGAAGAAGAAACAGAATTCAGAAGCTGCACAGAGTAAACAATAGATTATGCTGTGGTGGTGAAACTGCATTATACTGAAACGACACAGAGTAAGCAGTATATTATGCTTGACTATAAGTGCATTTCTACTATGCCCTACACTATAATTTCTGTCACTAGAAAAAAAGCTTTTGTGAGAGTATGAAACTGAAGAAATACATATTCACCAAAATATGTTTCAGTTTTATATTAACACATTACAAAGTTAAACATTATACATAGTATTCTGAATATAAGGGTACAATAACACCAGTCTTGTGATGTAAATAATGTAGAATCACAATATTGACCAAATTTTATATATATATAATTATCTCAAAGCTATTTTTATAATTTTGGAATGAGAGAGTAAAGACTTGAAGGCATTCAGGAAGTTGCAGTGTGTACAAAAGAGGTCTGGAAAACTTTTTTTATTTTTTTCAGATTGAAAACTTGATCTCTGTGAATTTAATAACAACACAAATGTTTTGGAATATTTTGGTTTGGAAGAAGTGCTCCTATGGCCAGTTGCCTATCTGTTTTTTTTCACAACCATTGTCTTTGAGTCAACTACTTCTCTGTCAAATTTGTTTGAAATTGGTCAACAGATTTAAAAGATACTTGACAGGGAGAGGTGGTTAAAAATAACAGACACACAAAGAGCTCATATTGCCCATCGCTTTCTAGAAATCTAGGCTAACAGCTGTATTCTTTTCACTGAGCTGTTGCATCTTGGTTCTGTTGCCCTTCAAAGGTAAAGGGATAGTTCTGGTGAAATAAATCCTTTGTTTATCCAGGAAGAGTAGCATCCATAGGTAAGCATCCGTATTTACATGGTCCTTGTTATTACTTTCATTGTCTTGAAATTCCTGTGCTGATGCTGATACTCTAAATATTGATTTTCCCTTGAATTTACTCAGTCTAATTCAAAAGTATTGAAGACTGGAAAAATTTCCAGTAACTTCTCAGGATTTTAGGCCCTTCCTTTACTAAACCTCTTAGAGACAAAAAGTTCCTATGGCAATAGAAAAACTGATTTATGTGTTTTCCCTGATGTGAGTATGTCATATTCTTTGAACTGCCATATTCTAAGAAAAGCTGTAAACATCTGTTTTAAAGTACTCCATTTTTAAGGACATACATAAAAAATTAAATTTATGAATAAATGTTTGGAACAGTTAATTGTATTGAAAAATGATTCAGCAGCCTTTCAGAGTAAAAATATCCTTGCACTGTAATATAAGCATTTTAGCTTCATTAGTGTATTGTATTAGATCTAACGAAATGAGTAGACACATACAGTTTGCACAGCTAACATTCCATTGTGTATTGAAATCATCATACCCTTCAATCACTTTAAAGGAGTTCAAATGACATACAGAAAAGGGAAATTCTCCCCTCTTCTCACAAACGCAAACCTCTGAGATCAGTGTTGTCTTAGACTAGGCATGAGTCATTTATTAGTTACTAATCAAGTAATAAGCACCTTGATCAAAATTCACACAGTCACAGAATGGTAGGGATTGGAAAGGACCTCTAGAGATCATCTAGTCCAACTCCCCTGCCAAAGCAGGATCACCTACGTCAGGTTACACAGGAATGTGTCCAGGAGGGTTTTGAAAGTCTCCAGAGAAGGAGACTCCACAACCTCTCTGAGCAGCCTCTTCCAGTGCTCCGTCACTCCCAGAGAAGTTTTTCTTACGTTTAGGTGGAACTTCCTGGGTTCTAGTTTGTTCCCATTGCCCCTTGTCCTATCACTGGCCACCGCTGAAAAGAGACTGGCCCCAGATTCCCTCTCTGCTGATGTCATTCATTTATTAAATAATAAGGAGAGGTATTCAAATAATTTCATAAATCTTTATCAACACAGCACCAATAAACTCAGCATTTTTTATAAAACAAAGGCCCTAAAGAAAGAAAAGTTTATGTCTAACCAAGCTTTCTTGGTCAATTTTCCCTGGAATTCTAGAACATAACAGCAAGAGACCCAAAAGGGCTTTTTTAGATCCTTCATTTTTTTTTCTTCAGTGAAAACTATCAGAAATAAAAGCAGGTCCAGATGGGTACCCAGCAGAATTCTTGAAAATATTAGCCTATCTATGTTGATTTAGAAAACTCCTTAAGCAAAGTGTTAGTGTCTAGCAGAAGTGTCTACAAGCTTGGCATAGAGATTACCATGAAGAAAAATAAAAACCAAAACCAAAATCCTGGAAATATTTTTGTCTCTATCTGTTGATAGTAAAAATAAGGGTGAGAAGCTTCTGTTCACAGTATTTTCCCTCTAATTTTGCAATGCACTTATGCTTATCTGCAACAGTCCTTTCAGAAAGGTTTTATCCCATATAGAAAGACTGTCCAGCTACTCACATGCATCTTCATTTAACGTATTACAGGCAAGAAGGAAGGATAAATAACCCACACATGTCAAAAACAAGGAAGAGGGATAAATAAGTCCTGAAACAGTCTCCCTCAGCCCAGAGAGGTGAGGTGATTCTGCTGGATCTATCTCTCACGGGACTGAGGAACTGCTGTGAGAAACCCCATACGAAGGTTTTGCACCTCCGGTGCAAATAGTGTACAGATGCAGTTGATCCAGAGGCTGCCTGAATAGACGAGCTGATAGGGTGCAAGGGGACAATCAACTGCTGGCAGCAGGCAGGCAGATGGGAGGGATGAGAGTTCATAAGGTACAGGACAAATTCACCCTCCTCAGTGCCACACCAACTGTCACACACTCATTGTGGGCAGAGTGAGGGTTTGAGAGGACCTTTACATTTATTTTTAGGAAGCTTTTATGGCTTCTACCTTTCTTTTAATTTTAAGGCTGGCAGTAAGAAGGTCCTAAAGCAAGGTTTTTGATAGGTCAAATATAAATTTACTATAATGTTACAAAATGGTAACACTGCAACTGCATATATTTAAATCAAGTTAAAATTAAGTATGGGCAGCTGTTTTTTCCTATTAAATGCTGATTTTTAAGCTTTTCTCAGAACTAAATCTGGATTTTTAATTATTATTTTTAGAAACCTCAAATCCCAAATGAGGACTTAGATTAATACTTTTCAAAAGCCATAGCAGCTTTAGTACAAATTATGGCTCACAATTACATTGGTTTTTACACACATAGAAATCCTATTGATATTCATGTATCACTGAATATCCCAAGATAATATTCTAGGATTAAGCTTCAGTATTCATTTTTTTGTGTAAATCATCCTTTGATATAGCATTAGATTTAAAGAGGTCCCATATTTAATTACACTAAAAATTACAGCATTGTCCTGCAACTCCAAAAAACGTTGAGCCATTTTGGTTAGGAATGTGAAACAACGTGCAGCTCTGTGTGAACAGATCCATTAGGATCTGAAGCTGGCCTTGGGAGGTAGAAAAAGAAATACAAGGCTTTGCTGGTGTTTGTCACTAGATCCTGCTGTTGGTATTTTCATAATACAGCATAGTAGAGCACCCACCAAAGAAGCCCCAGTATCCTGACATAACGTCCTTCTCCTCATCAACCAACAGGACCCATTTTTAGCCAGCAGCATCTGACCTCATTTTCACCCCAAGCAGTCTCCCTCTTTTTGTGACTGCAGGGTAAAGCTGCAGTTTTTATGGCAAATGAGTTAAAGCAACAGCCAATTCACAACCCCTCCTTAACAGCAAAACAAATCGACTAATGTGCTACTTTCTTTTTTTTTTTTTTTTTAGAAAAAAAGGGTTTTTTTCACAGAAATGTGATGAAAGCCTTCCAGCCTAGGTCTTTGGTGTAAAAATACATGCAAATAAGTGACAGTCTTTGGGGAAAGTGGAAAACCTTAACCTGGACTTAATCTTAGCAACTGACCTCTATTCCTTGGTTGGAGTTCAATGCATCTGCACCTCTGGAAGCATAAAAATTAAACCTTGCTGATAATTAAGACAGTTTTCTAACTGTACACCTTCACATGTCTGCAGATAAATAAAAGTGAAACAACATGATTCCACAGGGATCCTCCATTCTTTACAGCTTTCTTGAACATATATAGCTGTTCCGTTTGACCTTTCTGCAGTCAGTTGCTTGCCATTTTCCTCGCTTCTGCACCAATACACAATTTCTTCCTCTCTTTGGAAAGTGGTAGGAGCCTCTTCTCCAGTTTATGTAGGTTACAGGTTCTCCTCCATTCCACTCCCAATGTCCAGGAATTACTTGGTCATTCAAGCCTGTGTGAAATCAGTAAGACCAAATCAGTGATGTTTATAGTCTCTGGAGCCTGATGCTAAGAGAAGCGTGTTGTTCAATCTCTTTGTTTAGAAAAGCTTACAATATTGTGCTGCGAGAAAAACCCTATCTGGAAGAATACAAGTAAAATACAACTTGATATCTCATAAGGCCATCTAAATCACAATTAGTGCCATCTGAATAAGGAAAAATATACTCCTCTGCTTTACTGCCAATCTAAAATGTTTCCTCTCTGCATCTATTACGTGTCTGCCGTGTCCCAGCTTTCTCTTTCGGTACTTAATATGCCAAGCAGAATATTATGTTTAAGCCTGGGCAGCCTCAGATGCTTTCAGATTCTTTCTGAAAATAAAATCCTGCAGATCTTTGTAGACATTTTTTACACTGTTGAAATTAACAGTTGTAAAATTAGGTTGTGTTAATTAATACAACCTAAAACATGTCTTTTCCCTTAGCCTCTGAGCTACTAAGATCAACATGGTTGGCATGTTTTCAGGCATAACCTGCCTTCTCAGCTAGAAGAGACCACGAACAGCAAGTTGACATAATGGTCTTGTACTCTTTATTCTTATCAGAGGAGTTTATGTCTCACAGATTATCAGAATCATTATGCCATTAAACATGATCACAAACTAACAGTACTTTTTAAAGTTAATTTAGTATATTTAGTAAATCCATCTCATAAAACTAGTTAAGAGCTGAAAATTGCAGTTCAGGATTGGAAAAAATAACATAAAATGTGGAGAGTATCGCAGAAGCCAAAAGTGTTAGAAAAAGGCGATAGCACTAGTCCATAAACTAAGGCATACATTCACAGAAAGCAATTAGGAGGTACAGAGAAGGGCGATCTGAGGTTTTTTTCCATTTCTTATTAAATGAAAGGTGCATAGTAAGAAATATACAGCCAAATCTAAAATGATTGAAATCTAAAATGATGAAATATTATTTAGCTGATCATCTAATTAATTCACAAGACTTCTGATACCAGATGACAACATTAAATTAACAATAACATAGATAATAATTTAAAGTTAAAAAAAGAGGTAACTTAGATAGATAATAGTCAAAAGAAAGGTGAGATAAGCAAAAGAGCATTTAACTAGTATTAAAATGGAAAAGGTTTCATAGCAAAAATAATCCAGCAATAGACAACATGATAAACTTTTATTTCTCATAGAAAATTATAAATTAGCCAGGGAAATTGTGGCTTTCACTTTATGCCTTGCTCTGAAATAACAAAAGCACCAGAAAGTTGAGCACAATGCAACATTTGAAAACTGGGCTGAAACTGCTCCAGCAGTTTCTGCTTTCCAAGGTGCACAAGAACTGTAAGGCTTGAAGGGGACAGGCAGCTGATATACTTGCCTATCCAAAAGGGCTTCCTCCCACTGAAGTTCCACAGCCACTGCATGTGTTGCTCATTAGCCACACTTGCTAGACTTCCCAGGTATCTAAGCTCAAGGAGAGAAGACAGAGTAATTAGCATTCCACAGAGTGACAGACAGTTCCCGTCGTCTTATCAACGTGGGGCGCTGATACTGGTATAAAGCATATAAATAACATTTCACAGGAAAACCACTACTTACTGCCGTGGAGGAATAATTACATGAAGATAAAGTCTTAAAATCCTAGGTAATATGGAGAGGAACCAAAGTCTTAGTCTGACTTTTCTAACAGAAAAATCAGCTAGGCAACTGAAAGAAATGTATATAGAAAATGTGTACCTCATACTCACAAACTGTTTTAAACCATTTTCATTGAACTCCAATCATTGATACATTCTTTAAAATAGTAAACTGCCTGTGCTAAAATCCAAGCCACAGCTTCACTCATTTGCTAGCAGAGCAGGCTATATATCTTTTAAAATTGAGTTCTAACACAATTAGAGCTTTGAATAACACTGTTAAAATCTTGGTCATGTTTCAAAACAGAACTAAGTGAGTTCAATTTAGGGATCTGGCTTAGAGTGATATTGTGGTTCTGAGAGGTAATGTTGGGTTGTTTTCAATAGCTACAGATTTAGTTCAGACCAGAGAGCAGTTGTGTTATGTATTAACACACATATTTCAGAATGACACCAATGCAAAAGCTCTGCTCTGTGTTTGTACTTAAAGTATACCAAACTCAAAGGAGGACTTGCAGACCCTAGCCACTGAGTGGCACTGCCACTGTGAAGTCTTTCAACTAGTACCAAGCGTGCAGGCACCAGCAGGCTGCTTTTAAGCCATTTAGAGATTAGGCTAAATTCTGAAGCATTAGGAGACAAATGGCATCATTCACATTTGCCAGGCACTGCCAGCCATCTGTGGCTCCACTTTCTTATTTAGCCATCTTTTTGCCTGCCTTGATATCATGTCACCTTTTTACCTGTCATACCTACTGTTGCCTTCCCTCCAATGCAGAGCCTCTGTAATTTCTGTTGTCCTATATTTCTAACTGCCACTCAGTCTTCAGCCTCCCTGAACATCCTGGGTGATGCTTGATAGGGCCCAAACAAACAACACCGCTCATCAAAACACGATTTAGTAAAGCCAAAAATTTTTCCAGCAGTAAATAATTCAATGGCATTATGAGGATTTTGCTGATTTCGTGACTCTTGCCTGATAATGCAAACAGAAGATCAGTGTTGCTCAAAGGAGGTAAAATTTGTCTTCTTTAAGAGCTGGGACAACAACCAGACCTCAAGAGTGGCATGTCAGACTTGAATCCACTATGGAAACAATGAATATATCTTGGGGTGCAAGCCCACCACGAAGCTGGCTACCCAGTTAAAGACCCATGCCTGGAACTCCCTTCCTCTTTGTTTCTAACAGTACTGATCCCGTGGATGCCATATAATGTCACACAAGATAGGGAAGCAGGCAAATTTTACATCAGGAGGAATTCAGAGTAGTAGCCCACAATATTCTGTACAGTCCCTACTGGACAAATTCTGGACTATTCCTTAATCTGGGCACAGAGGGGCATGGTATGGAACAAATTCATTGTAAAGCTGATGGGATGCTTTTGCTGCAAAGACCTCCTCCATTATCCCTGCAGTCAACCAAAGAAATAGGGGATTCACTCTCAGCTCTGCTTTGCACGGTAGGTCTGCCAGGGCCTGCAGGACTGCTGAGCATTAGCCATCACAGTCCATGTAATAATGGCTGCCCTAGATCAACACACAGACTGTACCTGCTGCACAGTAATATAGGTCCCATCAAGGGCCCCCTAAGTTCAGGGGCTGCCAGAGAACAAAGTGTAAAGGATCTCCTTGACACCTGTGTACACTCTCTTCAGGTGTGGCAGGATGGTCTCAGAAATATTGATCATGACTTTACAAATGGAAGACTGTCCCAGAACAAGGTGGTTGGCAACTGTCTGCAAGGGTTCAGGATTGTATATCCACTGATAGTACAGGCTCACGAAACTTCACCCAGTGAAGCTCCCAGCAGAGCTCCCAGCTTTACTGTGCTTCTCATCACAATAAAGTTTTGTGCGTGGTGTTTGTGCCTGTATGTCTCAAGAGTGACATGCTTCTGCACTCCTAGGCCCATCTACCAGGCACTAAATCTCCAGTGAACCAGGAACAAAGCTGTTACACTTTCACAAGCTCTTGGAAAGTTTTGTACTCCATCTTCTTCCTCAGACAAAAAGTCCAGCAAAGCAAACTCAGTTAATTCCTCAGGGTGTCCTCTCAGGTTAACTGATTCAGAGACAGGATGCCATTCCCCTTCACAGTGACTGTGGTTGGCCACTGATCAAGCTTGGGGCTAAGAAGAGATGTGGGCAGCAGTCTCTGTGGTATCACTACTAGCTGAGCAAGAACAAAACCAGAGCATTTTATCCAGTTTCTGCTTATAGATAATCAAAGCCCTGAAACTAAGTTGTTCACTTTAAGCAAGAATAACTTACTCCTGTTGTTTCAATTGTTTTAGAAGATGTGAAAACAAAAAGCATCGATGTGTATCAGTAACTGTGATATCATTTATGACATATAAGGGTGGTCTGAACAATAACAGTTTCAGACTTTTACTTAGGTACAAGCATCAGGGACAGATTCAGCACTGTGAAAGGAAACCAGTGCAATAATTATAACGTTATCTAATCTTATCTAAGCTTTCTAAATACAGCCTGAGAAACACACATGACTGAAGAGAGAATAACTGTTCTGTTACACCTAGTCAGGGGTTTTGATGTATTGTAGGGAAATGAGAACAGTCCTGAAGGAACATACCACTTACCATAATAATACTAGCTATACCTCAAGGCAGAGTGCCAGACACAGGAAATGAAAAGATAATGTTGTTTATGGAGTTCTGTAAATCTAACACTTAGTAATTGAAGTGACTCTAGGGAAGGGGTCATAATGCCTTATAGAAAAAAAAAAAGAAAAACAAACAAACGTGCACACTTCACAAATTTCTGTGCTAAATAAGTCCATTTGAAATAATTCCTGTGTGCCTTAAAATTCTTCTATCAAGTCAAGAGCATCCATCATCTCAGAGCAGTTGCCCAAATTAAGAAAATATTTTGGGTAGCCATTTACCTTGAAGTATTATATGCAAAACACTTAACATAAAGACTGTGCTGATTTTACATTAAATTATCCAATACATTTAAAGGAGCTTTGTACCATTCTGATAATCAGAAAAAGCACACTTGTTGAGGAATGAAGGTCTCTGCAGCACAGGAGGACATTTAAATTGAATGGCTGTAGTAAATTCATGTCCTATACTGACGGTGAAGGGGGGGCAGGGGGAAGTGACTGAGAGGTTCTGCATATCCCAGGCTTTTGTTTGATCACCTAGGGAGTAATCCTGGTACCTTGAAATAGTTGTCTAGTGTTGCTTACAGTGCCTTATGGTATTGAAAACATTCAGTTGAGGCTGGCAGACACGATGCAGAGCTTACAGGAGCCCTGCACTTCACAGTGAAAAGTTGAAAGTCAGACAAGAAAGACTGGGACTTTAAAATTACTCTAGGTGTCTGAATCCCTATGCTGGAGTCACTACCAATAATGTAAGTTAAACCACTCACTTACAGAACTAGCACGACGTTAGAAGAGGAGGGTAGCAGGTTTCATCCTGCTTTGCACGAGGCAACACTGAGCCATCATGAAGGATCTAACCTATTATATTACATGTGATTCTGCTTGTGATTCCCAAGGACTGAGGCCACATGCTGATAATACACAAACAACAAATAAAATGATAGCCTTTTCCTTACAAAGCTGGTGGTACTGGATCTGAAATCTGACCACATTCAAACTCTAATTAAATGTTCAACTTAAAGAAGGTGAAGGTATAACCTGACTAACAAAGAAAATGATGCCAAGTGTGGGCTCTGTCTCTCCAATGGAGAGTCTCTTCAGTAGCAGCAGTGAAACTATCTCACATGTTAAGTCCTTCTGCACTGACCCTTGGGGAGGACACGTTCCTATGGGATAAACAAGAGCTGTAACATAAATCACCAAAATTGCTGCTAAATCAGGCTGCTGTGGGATCACTCAGCCGTAATGTCCCCCAGATGCTTCTCTTCATGTTGCCTGGGGCCTCTTCATGCAGGCAAAACAAAGCTAGAGAAATGAGTTCTTAAACCACCTTTTTCTCCAATGTATTGGAGAAGGATTAGAAATGGTGCAAGATTTTTGCAGCAATTAACTGAGATTTTTTCCACCCACACTATCACCATGGCATAGAGCAACTAGCATCAAGACAAGCACATTTTTGTGTCTGCTTCTATCCCTGCACATAGAGGCCAAAGAAAAGGTTGGTATGCCACCTGCAACAAATGATTGCCATGTATGTCAAAGCTCATTAGAAGCACAAATAGGCTTGCATAAGCCTGTGTACTTATAGTTATGTCCAGACAACAATTGCTTCCACAATGAATTTATAACATTGCTCTGATGGAATATAATCATAGAATTGTAGAATACCAGGTTGGAAGGGACCTCAAGGATCATCTAGTCCAACCTTTCTTGGCAAAAGCACAATCTCGACAAGATGAGCCAGCACCTTGTCCAACTGAATCTTGAAAGTCTTCAGTGTTGGGGAATCCGCCAATTCCCTGGGGAGATTTTTCCAATGGTTGATTGTTCTTATGGTGAAAAATTTTATTCTTATGTCCAATCAGAATGTCCCCAGGAGTAACTTATACCCATTACCCCTTGTCTGTTCCATATGACTCCTTGTAAAATGGATTCTCCACCTTCTTTGTAGCCACCCTTTAAATACTGGAACATGGTGATAACGTCTCCTTTAAGCCTTCTTTTCTCAAGGCTGAACAAACCCAGCTCTCTCAGCCTTTCCTCATATGGCAGGCTCCTCAGTCTTTTGATCATCTTTGTGGCCCTTCTCCAGACCCTGTCCACATCTTTTCTGTATAGCTTGGTTGCAAGTCCATTACCTCAGGATAACAGTGTTTTCTCTAAGAGATTAGGAGGTTGGCTAGTAGGAGACTGTTATTGAAACAACTTTAACAATGCTTGTGCTTTTTTCATGTTCTGTGTAATAAAAAAAGAAAAAAACCCCTAATAACAAAATTGAATAGAAGTTTAAAATAATGCCAGTTTTGTAGTAATAAAAATTATTCTTATTTTCCAGTGAAATTTGCTGGTTTACAGAAAGTCAATTCTAATCCTTTCATTTAATGTCTAATATTTGTTTACCTACTAAAAACTTAAGGATTGACCTCCATGCTGATTTTACTTCCCTGTTGGAAATACCACATATTTAAATATCAACACTAGAAGAAATGCCACAATTGGTGATTGTGGTTATTGCCAGTGGGGAGCTGGGCAAAAGCACACAATAAAATTTATTAAGTTATCTTCCTGTACCACTTTTAGGTGTCTGCCTAGGGTTATACTTTTGTAAATTGGTTCCAGATGGAGGCCAGGAGTACTCCATTTACCAGGATAAAGCTTTCTTAGTCTGACATTAATTGAAGCGTCATTGCCCTAGGATTGAATTGCTTATGGATTTACTGATATGCCTTGACTTTTTGTGTGGGTGTTTAACACTGTCATTAATTTACTGTTATGCAGTTTAACATCTAAATTGCACACTACAGCCTTCAGCAAGAAGTTGCTGCCTGCAAATAATATGGGTCACCAGGAGTACACTTTTTTAGAAAATGGGAAACACCTCCCAACAGAGTGGCATATGTTCCAAAGGGATCAACTGAATGTTGAAACCTTCGGAAAAAAAAAGTTAGGATATTCACAACTTACAGCTTTGCTTAGATAAGTAACAAAATAAAAGCAGGTGAGAGAAAAACACTTCATGAACTGAAATTTTAAATAAATCAACCATGTGAAATTTGTAGTGAGCTTATAAGAGCAGGCAACATTCCTATTTTAGTAAAGAATAACTTCCATCAGCTGAGAGGTATTAGAAGCAAGACTTTTGTTTTGTGTGTTACCAAGACAACATAATCTAGTATAACTGAGTGGAATTAATCAAGGTTTATTATGCATGCTTGTCCATGTTTCATGTCTCCTGAATGTCCTTCAGCCACATATGGAATATATTCTGTTTCTTTCGTCTCCAACTCTTCCCTTTTTCAATTTCCATTTCGTGGAGTAATGAAGAGGTCTGTTAAAGCCCCTCCTGTTGTTCAGCTTTGTCTTCAACCTGGTGCTCACATTTCAACACAAGATACAGAACATGCATGATCCTAGGGCAAGCTCCATGATACCATGGCTAGTGTTTCTTCCAGTCCTAAACTATCACCCCTAAAACCAAAATTGCAAAGCAGGCCTCCAAAGAGCAATACTGGCAGATTTTCTATTTGTCTCCTACTTTGAGACAGCATCTATTTTTATTATTTATTAGGGTTTTTTTATCCTTAAACATCAGAAATTTACTATTAAATTGCATGTTAAAGTTTTGAAATAGTTACAGAGTCCAAAGAGCTGCACATTCAGAAAAATATGGTGAGGCACACAGAAGCTGGCAGCATTGTACCATTGCTATCAAGTGAAGGTACAGTCAAGGAAGTGATGGGTCAGAGAGGATGAAAGACTGAATCTTTGCTCTTCTCCCAAACTAATTTTCACATTAGGAAAGCATCCTCACTGCAGATGGCAGCTTTGGGAATTCATGTTGTGAATAATGTAGCATCACCACCTAAAACTTTATGAGACTAGTAGTATTTCTGTCCTCCACTGGATCTGAATCCCAGGGCTTGTTCTATTTTTGGGGGAAGATGTGCAGCACAACTGAAGTGGGGCTTATCTAAGCAAACTCAGCCTCAAAAGCAGCATTCAGCTCAGGGCAACAACAGTGCACAGCAAACTCGTTTGCTTGGAGAAGTCTCTTACCGTTCTCTGCAAATCCGAGCAGCAGTGTTCCAGGTGACTTTGTGATTTACTACCAGAAAGTAACAGCTGCCCTCATGATGACTCCATCCAGGGGGACAGTTTTTCATGGTTACCTCCTAAAATAAAAAAGAAAAGGGCAAAATGGACTCATGCTCACAGTGACCTAGGTCTGTGCGCTAATAATCAGACTGAAAGATGGAGGTGCTGTTTATGGCATCCCATAATTAAATTGAACTTTGGTGTGTATCAACGAAGCTGCAGCATTGCTCAAAAGATGTGAAGAAATAAATGCCTGCCAGAGGAGCCTACAATTATAATGAGTAGCTTTAAAGGTGACACAAGGTTTCAGTTCCAAAAATCCTCTTAAGAGAGCACATTAATTTGGACACCATTTTCTGTCTTCTGCAGTCTGTGTAGGGAATGCAGCGTAACAAAATTCAGCATGACATCTTAAGTAGTGGAGAGGGTGTATGTTTACAGAATAGCTAAGTGGGCTAATTTTACTAGCTCCCGCTCATTCTCTCACAGACTTCATTCACTTAGTCTCATGCCTACATCCCTACAAGCACCAAGACATCAGTGCTCACATGGTTTATCCAGGAGCACCTGTGGGTGAAAGAAAGCAAAGGCAACGCCAGCAATGAAGCCCTCATTATATCTCTCAGAACCTTTTTTTTCTGGTGACAGCAAACCTAACTCTGGACAACTCTTTTATTTCCTGTACAAGTCAACAGTAGTTATAGGAGTGAGAGTCTCACTCATCATAGAATCCATGCTCTGATTTAGATGCATACATATGGCAACAATTTTACCTTGCTTTGGGAATTCCAGAATTTCCATATTACCCCATCACACTGAAATAACTTTTGAGTGCTTTCTTCATAATGCAAGAGCCCCTTTAAATCTGTTGTGCAGGCCTTTGGGAAAGAGTGAAAGTCCTGGAAAGAGAAATGTCATTTGAAAGAAAATGCACAAAACAAACAAGCTACATGAAACAGATTAAATAGGTCTTATATTAAAACTTTATGCCATGAAAACTCTTACAAGGCTGAGTTGTTAATTTATCTAGGTATCAGCTCTGGAGCAGGAAGAGTTAGACTGCAGATCTCCGAGGTGTTAAAACATTTTGGAAAACAGCATGACTAAAAACAGATGGTGAAAATGCCTGTGAAACAAAAGGTTTCATACCTGATGTGTTGAGCTCAGTTCAGATGCCAGTTCTGCCTTATCAGCTTGTGGAATTTCTGTCTTCCTAGAGGAGACAACATTTATCTGTGGTTGTACTTGGTTAATTACTGACACTTGGGCCTTCTTGTTTGCTTTAGCTGATGAGGTGTCATCCTCTATTTTGAGTGATACCATCCCGTGATACTTTATTTTACAATATCACACACACAAGGAAAACAGGAAAGGGAAAAGAGAGCATTAGCACATAAAAGCAGGTCTTAAATAAACTAAAAAAAAAAAAAGAAAAATTATAATACAAATTGTTGTGAATCAAGGGAAAGTGACACCAAAGAAAAAGAAAGATACATAGACAAATAAAAGTATAGGTCATAATGATTCATTAGAAGTGATAAAGCCTGGAAAGAACAGAACTGGAAAGAAATCATAGAAATGTCTGAGTAAGACTCATAATATGCTTACTTTGAAAGCCACATCGGTTACATTTCTAAGTACAGATGAAGGATGAACCTGAAAAAGTAGAAGAGCTGAATGAGATGGGCCTGTTCATGCATTATAGAAACAAAAAGACTTTATGCAAGATTTACTACAAGATCTAGGTTACAAATCATGCAGAACATATCTTGGTTTTAGTTCTTTCTCTTTCAGAATGGAAACTGATCACCTCTGAAAACAGCCTTGAAATATCATATATTACAAGTGTGTTTATAAACAAATCTCATTAACTTTTAAAATCACAATAGTGGAATGTTACTAAACCACCTAGCTAAATCAATATAGCTTAAGCAGGAAAATCAGTGAACGGGTTCTGAGTTCTATTCCCTGTTTAAGCTAACAGTACTTTCAGCTTTAAACTTCAGGACCAGATGCATAGCTTCTATACATTTGCCTGGCTCCAGTGACTTCTTTCTTCTAGCTGGCCCATAATTTATACAAGATCAGAAGCTGCATAATTGCTGAAGTTCCTTTATGCGTGTTTCCTCCCCTAGTTGTTTTTCTTCCTCTCTTGCACACATGGATCTTCAAAATACGATTTATTTTTTTTTTACCCCTGGCAGTACTTTTAAATAGCGGCCAAGTCTGACTCAGAGAAGACTCAGGTAGTTTATGGTTATTGTATGGTCAGGTAGGATCACTACAAAAATATGGCAACTAAATGAAGAGATCACATCCCAATAAATTCACCGATTGGTCCATCACTGCACTATAGAAGTGTCTTACTATTTTGCCATTTCCCATCACTCTCAGCCTCGGCCTTGACTGATTCGCCAAGCTGTGTTCCTGCCGTGGGTCTTCTCCATGCTTTCTCATCCCTTTGGAAGGAGGCGGTAGGATCCTTTCCAAGGGAACATTGCCAGGTGATGAGGAGCCCGAGGAAACTGGAAACAGTGTGGCTCTCCCCCAGAAGTTGTGCTTGCTTTGGCCAGAAGGATGGGAATAGCTGCACTGACCTGAAAGCATTAAAAATGGCAGATGGTCAGTTCTAACTGCATGAGCAGATAACTGGTCACATTTACATGGGCACATAAACAGCTTGTCATTAAAAATTGGATGATTCTTTCAGTTGATGTGATTGATTTGTTGTTTGTTCAGTCATCCTCATTTGTGGGGTTTCCTCTGACTATGCCTGCAACTACTACACATATATGTATGGTTTTATTCATAATGCATCTCTTTATCCATAGATCAGAATGTCAACCAAGCATCTGCTGAAAATACCTGTTTTCATGCATACATTGAGGCTCAGAGTGCTGGTTTTTTTGTCCATGGATAGACAGGTACCTTTAGCTAATGTTGGTGATATTTCCATCATGCCTAGACAATTTTCTCTTCAGAAATCCATGACGCTATTGTTCCTACAAACTATTTGTGTCAATTAACTCCTGATTTACATTATGAATGTTAAAGAGAATATGGATCTGAAATTTTAAAAGGAGTTTTTGTAAAATGAAGCCCAATTCATTGTAACACAAGTGTTTAAAATACTGTCTCACTAAGCACCAGAAGAAAAAAAACATTTTTCAGCTTTCAGAGAACTCAGCTGCTTTGCTAGTTATTTCCATTTTTCTCCAGTTGCTTCATTTTTGGTGTGATTTTAGGCACACCACATTTGATCACTGAAAAACACAGTAATGATCACTGCTGTGTGCTGTAATGTGGACTATGTTAAACATCAGAAAATGCATTGCTGAGATCTGGGTTTAGTTGTTAGGTTTCTTTTTTGAAAGGAAAATAAATCTTTTTCAGATTTGTGTAACAACTGTTAAACAATAACTGGGAAAAAAAATTCTAATGGACCTAAAACCATTTTTTCCCCACTTAATAAATGAGAATTGAACTCATGTTGTTATGAAAAGTGGTTTCTTTCCTTGCAACCTTCTCATTTTGTAGATCAAAAGAGAATACCTCCTTTTGAGTCCAAAATTTTCACTACAGCTTTTGTCTGGGTGCCAAGAACAGCATTCACGGGGGAGTTCAGAACTACTTCAAAGACTTCATCATCTTCCTCTAATCCATCATAGGTAATTGCTATATTCCACGTCTTGGTTGACATTCCTAACAGAAATAAACATTTTAATTACTCCTTACATGCTATTTTAATCAATTAGAATGTCAAGGAAATCTATTAATTAACATGTCTGCTGCTAGAATGGAGTAGCTGGTGTATGCTATTGTACTCCTACTAACTGACTGGACTCCTGCTGTTCTCCCAAATAACATAAAGTTTGAATTTATTCCTGGCCAATGGTGATTCAGTTCAAGTGCACATGCTGTAACAAAAAGCTGCTGTAGAGGGGCAAAATGACACAACAATACATAGATTTAAGACTTCCATGAATATTTTC